>KN549272.1:173456-183997 GCA_000797555.1 Oesophagostomum dentatum | reverse complement strand
GAAGCTCCAATTAACATATTAGAAGATGAGTGGCTTGCAATACCAAACGAATTCATGCCGTTTATGCAGCTTTGCGAACTTTGATTCGCCACAAATGAAGTATAAGATTAGTTCGGTTGCGACTGAGCTATTCTTTATTCGTATATAGTGGCAACTCCAGAATGGTCACGCAGCAACGCGTGAAAGCGGTGAACCTAAGGTGGGTCGTCTTATCGAGTCTTGTGCGAGTTTTGTGCGTAGTGAACCCTGACCGAATCGAGCACTGGCCATATGGAGATAAGGAGCTTGGTGGGACAAACACAAAATCGTAATCTCATCCACTTTAGGCCTCTGAATACGACGGAAGGTCGGAACGTCGGGCCGAAATAAAAGGTGTCATCGTTATCAATCTCAGAAGGCATAGAAATACTCTCAACGAAATAGAATATTTTCTCGCGAGTTCTGACTACACGCCAAACTGTGTTGGTGCGCATCGCAAAAGATCTTTTTTGAAGCTCCTTGGAATGTTTGATCGAACTAGTGACCCAAATTGGTCGGGATTTATCAATTCGTTGCTTATAACGAGTCCGAAATTCTGCCGGACTTCGGACATTTCTAGCGCGCTCGCTTTGCTCGCATTTCCGAAACACGTTGTGGTTTCCGTTAAAAAAAGCCCGAATCGTTTTTGTATAATTCTATCCAATTATAAAAAGAAAAGCAGGCTTCCTTAATAAGGATAAGGGCAAGAAGAAAGATGTTATCCCAAGCTTTTTCATTTGTTATCTCATGAGTTTTATATCGTAAAAGTGAAAGGGCCGTTGTTTCAATTTATTTTAGGAATTAGACAGCCAATTCCTCTCACTGCTCCAGAAAGCATCTATCAGGTTCAAATACGTCAACTTAATGTTTAGTGCATAACAATGAAGGTAAAGGCGGAAGGTAAGGGTACTTCACTTTTAGAAGGAAAACCGTGCAGATTTGGAAAATAGCCTTTTATCGTTCGTCCATTAGTTTGGTGGACCAACAAGCGACCTATTTCTGAGTAAGAAGAAAAGGTCCTATACTATTTTGGAACGTGTGTTTTTTAGAAGTGTAAAAATTTAACGTACTTATACGCTTTTACAGAATGAACGAAAATAAAGTTTTGAGCTACGCTTTTTCTGGAAACACTTGATCTCGTGACCGCCACGTTCAGCATCAACATTGCACGACGCTGAGCAACATTCCGCGGTGAACGATTCACCACCAGTTTTGATCTTTCCGGGGGAGTAGTGCCCCCTTTCAATTAGCATCCATTGTGCCCATTAGTGTCTTTGGAGTGACAGTTGCACGGCGCTATCGAAAGGCTGGATAAACTGCACTAGATTGGTTTGTAGAACCGACTAGCTGATAGTAATCAGGTAAATGGAAATATGTCAAATTTCTCCTTCAAAGTATACCTTCTTCAGAAGATCTTCGTGAATTGCACGCAGTTTTTGAAATCTATAAAATTTGTACACTACATCTTTTGACGTCCGTTGTATTGCTTTACCGCTCGATTCTTGCCTATAAAAGGGCCTCCCAGAATCGCTGTGGTTTACTTTTTGAATCTTGTTTTTCGGCAGCCGCCGCATCTTAGTTGTTTGCCTCTAAATAAAGTTCTTTAAAAAAAGTTTACTTGTTCTTCTCTAAATCAAAGGTTTGCACCTGATTATCTGGTCACTTGAGGGCTGAAGCAACTTTTGATATAACAGATTCCAGGGATGAGTCAGTGTTGCTCCCTCAGGAGAAAGGGAAGATTTCAGTGAACTAACTGGTTCCTGAAAAAAGCAAAGGAGAAAAGGACGGAACTAGTCAAAGGCTCCCGTTGACAAGATCTAGAACTAGAACGAATTGGAAGAACTTATAGCAAGATTTTCCGATGTCTGCAATGAAAACTCCGAGTTAACTCAGACAGATTAGCGGTGCATGATATAGACACCGCAGACACGCCACCAATAAAACAGAAGACGAGTCCAGTACCGATTGGAGCAGGAAAGGAATTTAAAGAGATTATCAGTGAACTTCTGGAGAGAAGCATTATCCGCAAGAGCAGATCGGAGTGTGCATCACCTGAAGTGTTGGTGAGGAAAAAAGAGGGATCGCACGTCTGTGTATGAGCCGCAAACAAAGTAATGAATAGGAATAAGTATTTTGGTATCCCCTCGTTAGCTTCTCGACGCCGCTTTTGGTTTCCAAAATTGCTCGGAATCTATACTGTGAAAAACGCCAACATTTCAGAGGAGGTGAAGTTAAAATTTCGTATCCTCGTCCCAGAAGTCATCTTACAGCGAAGCTTTTCTTTCGCCAACGGCATCAAGAGATGATACAAATATCGGCCAAAAGAATTCTAAACAGGTCAGTTCATATGTCTGCAAAATCGATGATAAAACTAGAAACCACAATGGCTCGACCTGCCTTTAAGATTCGCTTATTTAAGCAGAAGAATAAGAATTAAGAATAAACATTTGCATAACTCAAGCATTCGTAATGCTCTCAGACCCCGGTTGCTTACGTTCTTGCGTTATAGACTAACATCAGGTTAGCCTGACGTGCATGGCATGGAGAACCTTCTGGGGAGCCCACATTAGTGGGCAAGCAGCAGATCAGCACAGAATCATAATGTTCTGCCAGTGGATTGTTGAGTCAGTGTTTTAGCAGTGTACTGAGCTTCGAGAACTGAAGCAATCATCATCAATGGTCTTGCCAGAAATGGAGAATTCGCGGCAAATTCAAACAGCGAGCCTTCCCAGAAGTTAAGCTCTTATGAATACGTATTAATTTAGCAAGCAGGTTCTTAGGATATATACCAAAAAACAAGTTTTTCCAAATAAGTCGCGAGCTAATGCGGGTCATGGCCAAATTAGCTGCGCACTTTCGTTCTGTTTAGAATTTTGTCCCTAGATTGCTCATCGGCACAATCTTCCGTATAAATACGACTAAGGGTGTCACCAACTATAGAATGGGCATACCAACGCAGTCATATGCATTCGTTCCATTAATAAGTCCAGTGAAACTGTAAATTTTCTATGCTATATTCTGGAAAAAGTATAGTAGAGCATTTGCAGATAGACTCCAGAATGGTTTAGCTAAATTTCCAAAATCGCCTATTTTTTACTTGTTACATTATTCAGTTTATTATATGTATTTAAATTTGCCCAGAGAAATCAGCAACATCGGAGGCTTAACCGAAAACTTCAGAAGAATAATGTGCAATCTGAGGAAAATTACTGTTTTAGCGATAACGGCGATTTCAACGCCCCTTTCCTCCGTTATTAATTCAGCACGCGAAATCGCAACCACTTCTTTTACATTACGCACTAGTGACCTGTAAAATATTCGGTGGCTTATTAGATTTTTTCTCCTTCAAGTTGTCTCAAAGTTCAGAGTTCAAAGTTCAAGTTCTCTCACTACACAGCAATGTGCACGCAATATTCTAAATAAGACTTCCGTTCAATCAGTTATGTTCTTTCAAACAACAATAATCTTTAAAGCGACAAGCACAGATAATATTGCAACACGGTATAATGTTGCACAATGCTCAGTTCAAGGTAAATAAGTGATAATGACATCGATTTTCAGATGTTCTAAGATTGATTATACAACTCGACATCAATGTGGAGGTTGTTACTAAGCGATTTAGAAAGGTGTAGGAGAGCTTTTTTAAAAGAGTTCTGAATTTTCTTCGATTTTTCGATGACTCCAGGAAATAGAAAACTCTTTTCGGAGCTGAATTATCGCAAGATTTTGGTGTGACACAGGCTGCCCACACTGTCGGTTTTACTTCTCCCATTTGATAAGTAAAACGGAAGCGGTCATTTCTCTGAGCCATCTAACCTGTAAATTTCGTTGCTACTTTGCAAAAATACAGAAATGGACCCTGGAACGAAATTGCTAATAAGAATTTGCTTTTACCTTATCATGAGCTACGCGATCCGCAAGATTTGAGTGTTTGTCCTCGTCGTCAGCAAAAAGGACTTTTTCCACTATACGCGCAAAATATGTGATCGACTTTGCACTTTTTTGCAGAAAGTCTGTGCGCTTTTTGTTAAGCGATATGGGTGTGTTAGTGCTGAAATGTGGACAAATTTTTAGTACCTAGCATAAATTGTGGACCGTGAAAAAAATCACAGTATTTTCTTGGTGTGTTTCCATTGAAGAAGCACTGAAGACACCCTCGCACAGGTCCGAAATTATTCTTCCTTTGATCTTTTTGCAAAGCTACGGGTACAAAAATTGATGTTTTGTTTCGGGCGCTAAAGGTTTTTCTTAGCATGTTCGAATATCTTCAAATTTTTCAAATTACAGTGTAAATTTCAATTTTTTCTGAATAGTCCATTTTAAAAATAGATTGAAATCCAAAATTTACAAATAATTCGAAACAAACTGAGTAAGTCAATTTATTCCAAACGCAAAAGGATTTTTCCGGAATTAGACGATGCCCTCGAATTGCCCAGATCATAGTGTAAATTTTATTTTATTTCCAATAATACATTTTAAAAATAAGCAGAGATCCAAAATAAAAACAATTTAACAACAACCTGAGATCCGAACTTTAAAAACAATCCGAAATAAGTCAAGTTTTAAAATTTAGTCAACCTATTTTGTACGCCAAACAATTTCATAGAAGGCGTGAATGTTTCGTTTGTATATAAGATTTTTTTTGCAGATAAGAGCATCGAATATGCTAGTTCAAAATTATTTCAAGAAATCTCTGCTCGAATGCAACTTTTTTCGGAAAAAAGGTTCCAAACATTGAAAGATCTGTTACATGAAAATAAGTCTTATAAGATTTTAAGAGAAAACAAAATTGTAAGATTTTTTTCAAGTAAACTAAGAGAAGGAGAAGACTAAGGGTAATATGAAGATCCTATCTCTTCCTTTCTTTCCTGTTAGGGAAAAATAGGAGTTCTCTGACCTTTCCCTTACAAGGTCAGCCCCACTAGGTGTATGACCTGGGTCAAGCGTACTGATGCTAGTCAACCCCCTCGAAGGCGACCCCCTCCTCTCCCTGAGCATAGATTTTCGACCCTCCCCTCACAATATTCAGCACCACCCTCCCTACTGATGAGCCTCGGGAGTGGCGTTACCAAGATTTTCATGCTATATAGGAGTACGAGGCGAAGCAACGGAAGATGCTTTTTTGGTGCTATAAAGGATGCGGAGGCGGAAGCATTCATTTGATTTTAAAGAAAAGAATAAAGATTTTCCGTCTATTGTATCAACACTGCGATAGGAAAATTTATTCTTTCACATTTGCATAAAAATTTAGGCTTAAACTTAACTGGTCTACATAACAATAAAAACAATTCAGCAAAAAGAACTAGAAAGAGATAGCAATCCCTACAGGGGTTCATGAAATTTTGGTCTGGTTAACCAAGCTAGCGTAGCCATCTCAACTCCCTAATCATTATCTGTTTTTGTCTGATAAGCAAACTTCGAAAGTCAATGCTTCGATCTGAATCACGATGGCTAGCCTGATTAGCCAAGCCAAATTTTCGTAAATTTCAGGCCAGGACACTGGCGACTTCGCATCGTGCTTGTGGCCCATGTCACGGAGGAGAATCCGTCTGTTGGTTTCTCTTCTGTCCAGTAATGACAGTTGCAGCTCATTCCACACTGCTCCCATGGTTAGGGGGTAGAATGAGTAGCATTACTTCCTAGACGTGGGTGCAGTGTAGAATGAGCTGTCCCTGTCAGAGTCGGACAGCGGAGGAGCCGACAGCCGCACTCTCCTACATGACATGGAGTAGGAGCACGACTCAGAGGTGTCACCAGCCAATTTGCCATCTCCTCTCCTACGTGAACGATGGTGAGGATCCGATGGAGCTGACTGTGATGTGCAGTGAACGCTAGGACGCGAAAGATGCTGAAAAGAAGCGAAAATGTTGTTTAGTTAAAGGATTAATATAGGATAACTTAAATAAATGAAAAACAGGTATACGGCAATCATGATCATAATGAGCAGTATTATGAGCACATTTTGATTCCAAAAGCCATCCGCATCGCCAGGAGAAGGAGGTGGTGGAGGAGTAGGAGGGGATGTAGGACCGGTTCGGCGAAGCCGATAGTCTTCAGGAGCAGAGAAACCGAGGGGCCTCTCCGCCTTCTCTTCCCTTCAACCCTCAGCCGGTAATTGCGGCCATACGCGGCCGCAATGGCTGGAGGCCTGCACTCCCGCGGTCCAAGGCACATCCTACACTTTCTGGATCTGCATTGGGAAATAAAAAATAGAAATAGAAGAGGAGAAGACGGTTTTGCTCAGCGCTTACCGCACAGCGTAAGTATATTCTCTATACTTTCTTGGAAAATCATTCGCCAAAAGTCGTGAATTGTTGATTGCAATGGACCCTGAAGATTGAAGCGTTGAACTTAGAGATTCGTTAGTTCTGAAACAAGAATTGAATTAATTGAACATGATAAGGCGTCCAGCAAAAAATCTGGCATTTTTTAATCATTTGATAATTTCTTCTAAAAACTGCAGTTAATAAAGAAAAAAGTCTTCTGTCTAAGAGTTACATATGACCGGCTTGTTTTTGAAAGG
Organism: Oesophagostomum dentatum; assembly: GCA_000797555.1. NCBI lineage: Eukaryota > Metazoa > Nematoda > Chromadorea > Rhabditida > Strongylidae > Oesophagostomum > Oesophagostomum dentatum. The sequence goes on along the minus strand of KN549272.1, from coordinate 177,456 downwards.
ACGAGTTTTCCTTTTCCTAATCAACTTTCGTTAGCTCCATTAGGTCTATGGCATATTCATCGATATCAACGCAGTTGCACTACGTGAAGATGTTCCTACTCTATTCAGGACCAGCCATTCCTGTATTACAGTTTTCCGTTTCTGAAGAAAGACTGCTAGATTGCACGAGACGAGCCGACGCCCCTCCCTGTGCATAAGAATGCCTATCTCGTCGCCGTCGTCAAGTGCGCCACAGGCTTTAGGTGATATCAGTTCTTTTTTATTGCCATCCATATTAAGTAAAGTAAAAAGTTGCAAATTAATGGCCAGCCAGGAATGAAGCCTACCATCGTCGAATTTTTTGAAAGTTGCACCTCATTGCCAGTGCAGTAAAGACCCTACTGACTTGAGGGAATTCTCGTCAGCTCAGGGCCATGAGGCAGAAATTACTTGAGAAACCATAACAATTATTCTTTTGCAGTTTCAGAAGTGCTATTCGTTCTTCGTTTTCCAAAGAAATCAGTTAACTTCTGATGTTGCACAGTTAAAATAAACTCGAGCAAATCTGTTAAAAGGTAGGTTTTCTCGAAAACTGATTAGCAATGACTCATATTTCATTATTCGATAAAAGTCGACAGTCCAAAAAGGAGGTGGTAACAATGTTGAACCTCGAAAATTCAAGTGCTCAGGTGTCGATTTCAAATCTAATAAGCTGAAAGAAGTCAAAAATGCACCGAATAGTTGGTAAGAATAGGCGACTTGACGACATTTGCATGAATATAGTCACGGGAATTGGCGAAATGTTGAGGATTTGGTGCCATTTAGACAAAAACTGATGATCAACAACTAACGGTGAACCGCCAGCAATCTTCAGATGGAAATGTTTTAAATAAACGTCTTATCATGTGTTCTCAACAAATAGCGTAGACTGTTAGAGGTAGACTGTTGTCATCATTTCAACGGACTGTATGAAAAATACCGGAATCCTTGCCGTTGCATATAACACTACATAGGAACATCAGCGGCATTGTAAATGAAACAACGATCGAGTCTGAAGGACGGCTGAAAACTGTTGTAGCTCACCGGATCTGAAGACTACGAAGATACATGAACAAAATTACGAAGACACATGAAAGTATTATAGGAGCATTATTACGTCAGCACATATAAAGAACAAGTGAAATTTAAAAAATGAATAGAAGGAAACAACAGTGAAGTTGGGGCTGGGTAGACAGAATGATAGATCTCGAAAGACGCCGTTTTGGCCACGGCCATCGTAACTTTAAGTGTCAATTTCGCCGTATCCAATGTGCCTGGTGCCCTGAGCGTCCAATTCTTCACGCGTAAGTTTATCCTGTGCTCCACCAAATTTATCGAGACCAACTATGATGTTTTATGTATATTGTTAACATGTAGTCCTACATGAATGAGTAAAGGTTCAGGAATCAGCAAGAAACTCGTGACGCCTGGAGCATTCGTTCACGTAACCAGAACGCAAACATTTGAGTATGCCTTGAAATACCTGGCATCGATTGAATGCGTTAATAATTAATCCTTGCGTTTGTCCATCAGTGATCATGAGTTTCTTGCTGGCTAACGATATTAAGTAACATTTAGCGGTTAAAACACGGAAGCGCGCGCATGTATAAGCGGACCAGATGATTTGGAGAAACATGCACAGTAGAACTTTTTTTCAAAAAGGATTTTCTTGACTCACCATTCCAACGCAAAAGAACATATAAATTGAATGAAGTTTGCAACTTAAACAGATTTTGTCTTGGCTTTGTTGAAAAATTACAGAAGAACAATTGTAGTTGCAGAAGGGAAATCGAATTGCGCTATAGTGCCCATAGGGCACTCTGGCGCACGATTGTGCGCTCTGGTGCACCACTACTTTTAACGATGGCGGGGTAGTAGAAGAGCGCTGTAGTGCACATTCGGTGTATTACAGCGCAACATTCGTGACATTCGGGAAAGCGACCACCAATACCTTCCTTTCTAGCTAGTGTGCCATTCATTTACAGTGACAATAAGGGAAAGATTTTCACGAAACCTCTAAATCAGCCGTCAAAAAAAGTCAGAAGATGAAATTTTTGTATAACTCTAAAATGGAGCTAGATAATCCAGATAAGCGACACTTTCCATGCACTACATTAAATTGCCTTTCACCTGGATATGATCATATCTCCCGGGGAATACTATCGATTTTTGTGTTCATTACTATGGGACAATTGTAGCTCAAATTTTGGGAAACTGCTGTCACTACTATTATACCGGAATAGCGCGACCTCTAAAATACTGTCTCCTCAAGTATTCTGCGGACACCACACATCCCGGCGGACACGTTTGTATGCGTTGCAGCTCCACGGTAGAGATACCTGACGGTCGATCGACTGCTCTGGCTGACTTTGTGTGTCCGCAGACTACTTGAAGAGACAATATTGCAACGCTGATCCTATCCGTGATCACCCTTTAAAAGTGTACAACACTGCTTAATAGTGTAGTGTTAGTTCGACGTATAGCTCGGAAAGCTGGTGCCTTCCGCAAAATGGGCGCGATTAGTGCGCAGATCGCTTCAGATATATATACCGGTGCGGTCGTCATGTGCGGTCGTGTTCTTTGTGCTGTCTCTTACATCTTTCTTTACTTCACTCTTTCTGCTTTAACTTGCGCTTTCCTTTGGCAGCGCACAACATCAAAGCCTTGATTGAGCAGCCAAAAGCATAATTTACTGAACTCCTCTGTTGTCCTTTGTCTTTTTCCGTCAGTTTAGCAATCTTTTCACGACTGGCGCGTCGTCTGCCGTTATTGACCGCGATCAACCACTATGACAAGATCAAATCAGAATCACCTATCCTCTTCGCAAAGCCAGGCGACTTCAAAAAAGGACCTCCAGTAATGAACCTTCTAGCAGTTTTAGAAGCAGAAACAGCAAAAGAACTGAGAGTAATGATCCTGCAAATGAACAAACGGACGTGGACTGCAGTGGCCTTTCTACAGGGGAGATCATAGACGCGATTCTACAGAGAAACACAGACCCCCTGATAGAAAAGACGATTCTTGCTTTTAAAGCTAGAATTCCACAGGAAGTTGCAGATGCTGTAGATACCGAGAAAAGAGGTCGCAGCATTATTATTTCCGGACTTCCGGAGTGCGACCTAGACAAACCTCTATCAGTCCGTCAGAAACATATGGAGAAGCAAGTAGCTGCCATCCTCGATATTCTTCATGTGGATAGTTTACACGAGGTAACATACCGTATGGGGAAAGTAAGTGATAAAAGACCACGTCCGATTAAGGTTGTGCTACTCTCCAGAACCCATTGGATTACGGATACGGATTACGCAAATGTGTATGTTCGAAAAAGCATAACCGCCTCTGAGAGAGAGCTAGAGACTACGAACTGCGCCAGGAAGCCCGAGAGCGCAACCAATGAAAACTTTCCAGGGAGTGGCTTGTTTACAAAGGAGAAATGCGACATATTAGCGAACTTCCTCACAAAACAAACGCGGGAAACTAGGTAGCCAGCACGGTTCTCACCCCCATGTGTTTTGTGTTATGTTTAATGCACGCAGTTTAACTAACAAACTCCATCTTTTGCACGCGTATTTACGCTACCATCGGCCTGATATCCTGTGTGTCACCGAGGCATGGTTAAAGGCAGCATACGCGGAAAACTAGGTCAGTGGGATTTCCACACAGAATGACAGAAGATCTCCAACTAAACAGGGCTTTCAAAGTCCGGACGTTTAACATCTTCTCTAAGCCGAGAAAAACACTTGCCATTACCCCAAGGGCTTTGAATTCACACGACGTTACGTCAGAGTACGTTATAAGTTTTCTGACTGAAGACGAGCGTCGCCCAGCTCAACTGGCCCACAGATGCTTTAGCTAGCGATCCCAGATAAACCAGACGAAGTTGCAGGATTCACTCTCTTTGGATACTGCCATTTCTCTGCAACTGTATACTGACGCATCGTCGTGTGAATTCAAAGCCCTTGGAGTAATGATAAGTGTTTTT
>KN549271.1:220583-230654 GCA_000797555.1 Oesophagostomum dentatum | reverse complement strand
TGAAGGTAGTCAAAATACGTATGTCTGCGAATGTTACGGCCAAGCACTTCCTCCCACTGGTAATTTCAATTCGTCCAGGTAAGGCAGAGGCTTGAAAAGCCTTCATAAACTCACAAGTGCCACCAACAGCGGAGCGAGTTCGCTACCGCAACAGACCGATGACCGTCGATGTCAAACCGAATAAGCAGTCCAAACTAGTTAGACATGCTTAAATAATGACGGGCAATCTTGTAGCTCTCACAATCCTACGAACGGCATCAGATCACTGGTAATAGACGTTTGCTCATTTCTGCTGTTCAATTCAGGACTGCGCATAAAAATCCACGCAGCTTCAAGAGTTTTCCGAGCCGATATATCGGTTTCAAACGCCCGTATCGTACATTTCACATCAAGGTCCATTCCGCCGTGACCTTCCCTCCTATGCTTGCCCAGTGGACTTATCAAGCTCTCCCGTTTTTTACTAGCCAAGTGTTCATTTATGCGCACGCTCAGTGGTCGACCGGTATCACCTATATAGAGAGCATGGCAGCTTAAAGGCAGCACTCACGATAAAAAAAATGTTGTGCAGTTTGTAATGCAAAAGCATTTCTCCGTCCATGTGCAGGAAGACTGCAGAAGAATTCACGGCAAAACCTCGTTTTTCTTCAGAATTCAGCCACAGATCAGCCAAGGGTGCTGTTTAGGCCCACCCCTTATTTGAACAGGCCTACAGGGTGGTCAAAAAGGAAGCCTGAAGAAGTATGGTTAAAATCACCATACAAGTGACCATGGGAAGCCGTAGGATGTGCTCGTGGCCAAATTGGCCCGTTTTCCTTACGTCAAAATCTTTGAGCGCACGATTTTTCTTGTGGTCATCATGACCGCCCTACGGTCCTGGTCAAAAAAGGAGCAGTGGTGTACACGGCACCAGCTGATCTGAAGCCGAATTCGGAAGAAAGACGAAGTTTTGACGCAAATTCTTTTGTGGTAGTGCTACATATGGACAGAGGAGGACTTTCATGATAAAAACTGAAAAACATTTATTATCGTGAGTGTTGCCTTTAAGCATTCAATTTGATATACGATCCCACAGTCACCATGAGGGCATACAAGCAGATGTCAAATTCCTATACTCTCATCAGGCATTCTTAATGTTTTGAATAGCAACAGGAGTATCCGAACATTGAATTTGACGCATGCGCAGTGGCAGGATTCAGAGAGATACGACAGCTGACCTCAAACGGTATACTCCGCCTATCGATCAGCGACAAAGGGGGAGAATTTGTAGCCATGCCACAATCACTTGATCGTGAGATAATCGAGAATCATCTTTCTGACACCACGGTTTACCGTCGCGCAACAGAGGAAGAATCTCTCGCGCAGTCCAAGCGGTTAAATCACATGTGGATGATCACCGGTAAAGAAGCTGGTTTGAATGAAAGGTTTCTCAGCAGACTCAAGCTTGACAACCCAGCATGTCCGGTATTTTACAGCCTTGTAAAAACGCACAAACTCTCCGCATTGGACATGCAATCCACATCATATAAAATCAGACCAATAATCAGTTGCGTAGGTGGGCCGACCGATAGGATATCATGGTTTCTAAACAAAACTGTGAGCCAGCTCCTAGACAAAATCCCGTCCCACTTGACGAACACTAATCACTTCCTTGAACGTCTACGCAACACTGACTTCAGTCAGACGTGCGTAGTAGAGTCGTCTGACGTAACATCGCTCTACACCAATGTGTCGAACAATGACGCTTTACAAGCCTTGTCAGAAATGCTTAATATGCATTGTGGAAGTATCTGTATGTGTGGGCTTAGTAAAGCACGCATCATAACTCTAATCAAGGAATGTCTTAGTTGCAGCATCTTAAAGTGGTCCGGAACGTATTTTTCACAAGTAAGAGATCTGGCGATGGGGCAAAGATTAGCACCAATGCTAGCAGTTCGTTTCATGAGTAAGATAGAACAGCCGGTGTTATTACGAAACCCAATTATGTACTGCAGATACATTGATGACTGTTGTATTATAACGTCAACACAATCCGAAATGGATGAGTGTTTCGAAATACTCAATCATCAATCTCAGCAAATAAGATTGACGAGAGAGAAACCAGCCGAATCCAACTGATGCTCACGAATGGCGCGGTGCATGTCAAATGTTATCGCAAGGAGAGTTCTAAGAACATTATTATTCACGCTCAATCCGCTCGTCCTGCTGCGGTTAAAGGCGCTGTCTTCCGTAACATGCGCAAAACCGCGGAACAAGTGTCTAGTGGCGAAGAAGAACGACAGGAATCCCTGAGACTGGCATCGGATATAATAACCAGTAATGGTTATTCGGCACGACCCAGATAATCAAGAAATCCATCTAGTGCGAGAAATGTGCAGCAGAGTGGAAACAAAGCTCCTCTCTGTTTGCCATTCATTTCGGATAGGGTAACTAATGCAATTAAACGCTGTATTGTGCAAGCTCAGCTAGTCCATGATCCTATCTTGGTAAATATCCCGAAGGAGAACATTAGGAAGCAACTGGTCCGTAACAGGTTATACGACAGGGTTTGCATATCACGAAATTGTGTTGTATGCAAAACTGGATGACCGTGCGAAGTCTGGGGTCGTATATCAGATTGAATGCTTAAGCTGCCACTGAGCATGCGCATAAATGAACACTTGGCTAGTAAAAAACGGGAAAGCTTGATAAGTCCACTGGGCAAGCATAGGAAGGAAGGTCACGGCGGAATGGACTTTGATGTGAAATGTACGATACTGGCGTTTGAAACCGATATATCGGCTCGGAAAACTCTTGAAGCTGCGTGGATTTTTATGCGCAATCCTGAATTGAACAGCAGAAACGAGCAAACGTCTATTACCAGTGATCTGATGCCGTTCGTAGGATTATGCGAGCTATAAGATTGCCCATCATTATTTAAGCATGTCTAACTAGTTTGGACTGCTTATTCGGTTTGACATCGACGGTCATCGGTCTGTTGCGGTAGCGAACTCGCTCCGCTGTTGGTGGCACTTGTGAGTTGATGAAGGCTTTTCGAGCCTAGTTCTGCCTTACCTGGATGAATTGAAATGACCAGTGGGAGGAAGTGCTTGGCCATAACATCCGCAGACATACGTATTTTGACTACTTTCAGGCCTCTGAGAACGGCATTGAGCTGAAACGTAAGGCATGAATAAAGTGTCCTTATAACAACCTGCGTGGCACAGAAGAACATCCAAAAGGAAGGAATTGTTTGCACTGAGAAGCATTTTAAAGAATCTGATATTGTACTAGATTCCTTCCATGTCGATACGACTCAGAATAGCAGATGCGGGCTCCCGCCATCTATCGGCTCAAGAAATCAATAATCACGATTGGATTAGAGGACCGCGCTGACTGCAAAATAGCTCCAGTACATGACCTATAAAATCGTTTGCCGCGATGAAAAAGATCATTTCCGAAGAAAATGAGGGGAAAATGTGCATATGGCAAGCACAACCATCCAGCGAACGAAAAAAAATTGTTCGAGAAATTCTAATAAACCTATCACGATTCTCAGAACTAGACGAAGCTTTATGTGTAATAGCCCTGATAGCAAAAATCGTTAAAAAATGGGTGTCGCGAACGAACCAACACCGCTCGACAAGACACACCTAAGCAAAATTCACAAATTCGGCCCCTAACAAGGCGTTACGGCCCAGACATGGAAAACTCCGAAGAAATTCTAATAATCCAAGTGCAAAGCCATTTAAATTTGGGCGAATTTTAGAAAAAAAAATTCCGCAAAAGGAAGTTGTATGTGACCAAAACGGAACAGTTCGTCATGAATTGCGTCTGCAAAACGCTTGCATTCCATTATACATATACAAATTAGACCATGTCTTATTACTATCATATCTTTTACAAATCGCCTATCGCAGTCTGAATTAGTGCGATTGCTGCTTGAAAAAGTTCATTTAGAAAGCGCGTATTGTGGAAAATACCACACCGTTACACTTCTGCGACAATTTTTTTCCGATTTTGGAGATTCCTGTGGCAAGTGCCGTCAAAAAATACTTGAGAAGTTGCTGTCAAGGAGTTCCCTTGCAGCCCCCGTAATATAAAAGATGTCAAGGACTTCCCCTTGGAGCCCGCGTAATGCCATCTCTACCAAAAGGTCACGTAATTGCGTGCAAACCTTGTCGTCTCGCGGATTTACCACAGGTACCTATATAGGCACTTCTCGTCCCGCGGATTTACCACCACAAAAACATCTTGCGATGTCATAGGACCATTTACCTCGAAAGCGGAACAAAAATGTCTGCTTATACTGCCTCACAACTAGAGTAGTTCACCTTGAAGTAGCCGAAGATCTGTCCACAAATGCCTTTCCGGATGGCTTTGCAGGGTTCGTTTCACGCAGAGCCGTTCCAGAATTCATGCACAGCGATTGAAGGAGCAATTTTAAAGATGGTGAACATGTAATCAACCTTCTACACGAGAAAGATTATAGAACAGGCAATTCTTTGATGGATTACAGTGCAAATGAAAAGATCCGATGGATTTTCAATCCTCCAGCTTCACCTTGGATGGGGGTGTGAGGGAAAGGCTCGCGGGATCAGTCAAAAAGCACTAAATAAATAAATAGTCCGAAAAACCTCATCTTCTCTCAAATGTGCACGGTAACAGCAAAGATTGAGGCTATTATGAACACTTGTCCACTAACCAAAAATGATCCTGATGATTTAAACAAAATTCCCCTTCGCCCAGTTGATTTTTTGTAAAGAAATTTGGAGTTTTCTCTGCTGAACAGTACTCATATTCCTGATGAAAATGACTGCGACTACGATCCCGCGCTCATACAAACAGAATAGCAAGCAACAGAAGCGTTAAGCGTTACGCTCTTCCGAAATGATTGCGGACAAGTTTTGGGAAGTTGGAAATCACAGCATCTTATGACTCTGAGAAAAATAAGAAAATCAATTACAAACAACCTAGACATATGAAAAGGACCTATCCGTAACTGAGCGAGGTCGTTCTAACTGAGTTGGCCCTACGGAAAAATTGTGGAGCTCATGACCTCATGCAGAGATGATTAGGTCGGCAAAAATTCTCATTCCAAAAAATCGGGTCATTCAGCTACCTTTAAACAAGATATTTCTATTAGAAATAAAAAGTTCAACAAAAATCAAAATAAACTATGCCCAAAATGGCAATGGAAATGAATTAAATGACGGAGTAAACAATGGAACATTGCAGAACGAAAATAACAACAGCGAAAACGATGTAATTCCGCAAAATAACAATAATAAGAGAGAAACTCTGTAGCGAGAATCAAAAACCCTGCTTATAACGTCATAAAAGAGTATGAAAGGAGTTTAACAGGCCTAAATTTCATTAGATCCACCCCAATTTCAATGCCACTCATAACTCTGTTTTGTTTGATTACACCAAGTTCCCAATCGTTGACCAATTCCTCATCAAACTCGAAAGGTATAGTGGAAGTAACGTCGATCGGACTACCGTTCCAACTCTGTTTTAATAATGAGTGCAAAATTCCCTCTAATTATAGTGAAAACCTGAAATTTGTGCTTCCCAGTGAACAAGAAAATAGAAGTACGAATGTACAGGTTAGCTCTCAATAACTCCTTTGAAGAAGGAAGAATACGTGATCACTCTGTGTTTTGCGATCACCATTACTTTCTTTCAAATCTCCTCTCAGGAACCTTCACTGCTGGCCAACTGGCGCTAGTACGTCAGCGTCGATACTGATCTACCTCATAGCAGTAGCAATAATCATGATTATCTACGTCATTTCAGGAAAAACAAACAAATATGTATGTTCAAAAGCAAAAGAAACGAACAATACGTTCACCAAAAGCCGCAGGTTCTTCCAATGAATAATTTTGAGCCTCTTCCTCTTCCAGCAACAGCTGTTACGGTCTGCCTCGCATTATGTACTCTTTTTCCAAAAACAAACGCATGTCAATATGAATACATGAGACATTCGGCTGATCTAGATTGCAAGGAAGATGGAAGATGTCACTTCGAATACAACAGAGAGCTCCGTTTCAACAAACTACAAACGGAACCCTTTATTGAAATTTTTCACGCTAATAAAACAACCGGCAGAGCAAAATTCATCAAAAACCCGCTGGAATTACATGTTCAATAGCAACGGAAAATTCCACTAGAAAACCAGAACACATGTTCATCAAATGAAAAGATGTGCGCAATCTGGATTGTGCACATCACTCATATGTGAAACTATTGGTCCAGATCATATAATTCCTGAGTTACAATCAACGGCCAGGTTCCCTGGTTACTCAGGATGCTTTAGCAGCTGCAATGGACTTCTTTGTGGATGTTTCATGACCCAGCCTGCCTGCTCATTTTACAGAATATCACAAAACCCAGTAACTAAACAGGTTTACGAAATCTTTCAGTGCCCTCTTTAGAACCCAAAAGTCACGCTGGACGTTCAACTAGATGTTTTTAATAGGAAAAACGTCATAGTATAAGAAATTGAGAAATTGCACTATATGTTTCAGCAGTAACCGATGTCTTGAACGCCACAGTTGAATCGATCTAAAACCGGTGAACACCATAGCAAACAAAAGATTTGCTATCTCGAAAAAAACGTCTCCTACGTTATACCGAACGATTTCCGTGATGTGGTCGAGTGCAACAGCTGCGAACAAGTGCAAATTTTTTTGAAAATTGTAGTAACAAAGTACGATGCGAGTGCAGTAACTCAATAAACAACTGCATGTGTCCTCAGCGCACTGTTGGAAAAATAATAAATCAGCTATACAACTAGAAACCATCTTTGCAAAGTTGCAAATGATTTCCGACGAAGTAGTTGCTATCTCTAATGAGGAGGAAGTAGTAATACGCGTGGAGTCAAAAATTCTGGAAGAATCTGCCGAACTAGTCGCACAGGAATACTGTAATATAAGAACTACTAACGTAGCAGGGTGTCATAATTACGCACACGGAGTGGTGGTCACAGTCATCTGCGAGGCAATAAGAACAATCATGGTAACGGCAGTATGTGAGTCCCAGCAGTTTACAATAAAGTGCGGTTCCCACAGCGAAACAAATTGTTTGCTACTAAACTTTCAAAAATCAGGAGCCGTACCCACCAAACTTTCAATGACGGGAAGCTAATAGGAACTCGACGCGAAGTCAAGTTCCCGCCCTGAGGTTCCTGGCGAAAAGCTGCCATCCACGATTGCATGGAACTCCCGAGAATCTCAGCGCGTAGAAAAGCCTGCGCATTTCGCGTGTACGGCGTGAAACTTAGACCTTCGAACTGTTTTCAAAAGAACTCATGCACATTTATACACCTTTTATGCGTAGTACTGAATGTTCAGCTAAACTAGGTTTACTAATGTTGTACTTGTTTCAACTTACCAGTATTTGGTGAAGAAAAACTGTGCGGTAGAGTGGAAACCAGGGAAATCACTTTTTAAGGCAAGGTAATAGTAGTTTAAAACCGTTTTTCTTTCCATTTTTGCTGACGCATACACTATAATATAGATAAGACAGGTAAAAAAAAAACAGAACAATTCTGATTTTCTCCCTAAATTTTTAGATCCTCATGTCCTCTAACTTCGCCTTCTAGGGCTTTTTTTTAAGACGAGTTTGAAACTTTTCCGGACGGTGAGCATAACGATACGACGTGGGGTATACTTACACGTTGTAACCTTCGCTACGCGACCAAATCGCGAGGGTTATAACGTGAGGTGTACCCGTGCAAAAATGGCGTGCAAATGACGTGCAAATGACGTGCAAATGACGTGCAAATGACGTGCATTTGAACAGATGACGCGTTTTATGCAGTCGTGTGCCATTTTTGCACGAATACACCTCAATATGTACACCTTGCACGCGCGATTTGGTCGTGTCGCTCGAAGTGCATCCCGAGCCTAAGGTTTACAGAGTTGGATGAGATCCTAGAATCTTCTGAAAATTTGGGTACGTGACCCTGCGATCACAAATATCGCATCAGTTCAAAAAGGATGGTTCTTAGTAATATGGTATATATTAGGTTGTCCGATAAGAAATGCGCGTTTTGACACGATTTTCAAAATATCACAAAATTAACAAATAAGAACTTTATCAATAAGTATATTCTCCACAACAATCAACAACATTTCTCCACCGTTCTACAACAAAGCGAAATCTGTTTCAATAGAATGAAGCTGATTTCGATGAGAAGATGAGTTGCGATCACACTACTTATTGGACAACCTAATAGTTTTTTTGCAGCCAGCAAAAGCAGCCGAAAACAGCTGAGGTAGAGTTATTAGGCGCATAAGTCTAGTGGTTTCTAGCTTCATTCTTTAAATTGTTAAAAATCGAAATCCGCGAAGTTTCGATATTTTGCTTCTGGGCTCTACAAGGGCACATTCCAAAGTTTTGCCTTTTATCACTAGATAAACAAAAGCAGACTGTGGTGCAGTTGTGCATCAGCATACCCTTGGTGGGAGGAGCCTATAATCACAGGATCGCGGCTCATCCGTAAACTTCCGGACCAGCGCCGTGAAAAATGTCGCAATTTTGAGGGATTTTTTTTTCTTTCAAATTTTTTTCTCTCGATACGCTTAACTTCCATCAATATTTTTAGCCTCATAATATGGCCACTGCCGTCAAATGCAATATGAAATTTTCCCTTCACAGAAGCCTATACAACGTTCTTTTGTGGTATTTAAAACAAGCATAGGTTGCAGCACGTTTCTGATAGACCAGATTAGAAAAAATATTTTTGAGAAATAGAAGTAGCTGTATAGTGATGGTATAAGTCTACAAAATCTACGTGCTTTCTTCTTTCAAGTGATGTGTAAAAAATTGCTGAAAAATGTTTCCAATTTTACAGAGAAGTTCTTGCTGAAACATTTGCGCATTCCTTACCGGACAATCTAATAACACCGAATTGTCCGCTTTAGAGTATCCTCGCCATATAACCGTGGTAACTTTTGTCCTCATGCACAAAACCAGTAAGACATTTGTAATAGGCGGGTCAAATAACTCAGTTGTATAAGTTCGGTACAAGGCAACTGCGATTTTGAAATTGTGACCTGCTGTATAAATTTAAGGCTTCATCGCCGTAGCTTCAAAGCTTTTTCTTAGTATATGAAGCCAATACGCTACCTAAAATAACCACATCGAGTAACCTTTCTGTTTTCAGTCCTTTGTGGTTGTGTGTGCTGGAGTAGCACCTTGGGAATTCCGACAAAACGTCAAATAAAATAGAGTTGTGGGTTATATGACTTTGATTGTGTTAATTGCACGAAAAGTTCCTAAATGTTGTCACTGTACTCAGAAAACATACGCCTGGAATCTAGGTTCCCGCCAAATACAGGGGAACTTTGTAGGCGTGGCCGGGAAGTCGCCGGGAACCTCGGAAACTTTCGTGGATGCGCGTTTCGCCGGGAGCCTCGCCGCGCCGCGACTGCAACGCGCGCTGAACTTCCCAGTACGTTCCCGCAAAGGTCCCGGGAACTTTCGTGAATATCGGCCCGGCAGTCAGTAACAAATGCTCAGTAGAGTGTGAAGGAAACAATCCAAACTTACTCTATCTGGACAACTAGATTACCATAAAATCGTCCAAAACGCGTCAATTTTTGATCACAATTCTTACACGTTTCCACTAAAACACCAGTGGTTTTCAAATTTGAGCATCCCCGATCTTCACCCCTCATAAACACACTGAAAAACAACTGGAATTTAGCCTCCACAACAGCTGGGGCAATCTTACTGCTAACAGCATACCTGATTGGCCTAATATTCACACAGCACTTGTTGAAATTTTGTGTGTGACTGCTCACAGCAGTAATGAACGAAATCTCTTGGGTTCTAAGAAATACCCTACTGCGAGTGTGTATATAACAAAACACAGATGCAAACAGACGGAAGAGAAATCTCCGCCATAGTCATGCGTATTCCATATCATAACAAAAATTCACTTCTGTGATCTATTTTCAAAATTCGAAAAAAAACATTCACTTTTCACCCACAATGTCCATGGCTAGCAAAATCGTGCTGCTTTCGATGACATGGATCGGTGCGACCTGGCTACTCTGCTACACCACCTCCTCCCTCGTTTGGATA
>KN549271.1:149956-167085 GCA_000797555.1 Oesophagostomum dentatum | reverse complement strand
AAATAAATAAATAAATAAATAACGCTTATTTGGCGTGATAACCTGTTTGACCTATAGCTAGTTGAGGTTTATCTTAAAAAATCGAAAAATCGAAACCTCGGAACGGCTTCACAACCTGCACGTTGGGCTTACTTGGTCTTTCCGAGGATTTCATTCCAAACAAATTTCTGGAAGCGGCACCTCAAGTACTCGTGTATGCGAAATTTTAGCGAAAAATTATAGTTTCGACTTTTTGGGCCCCTACGATGTTATTAGCGCCAGTAAAACATACGTCGGTATTTGTTCCTCTCTGTGTGAAGAAAGAATATATCTGAGTGTGCGTGGTAGTCTATACTATTATAATAACGCAGCAAGCAATGCAGGCAGTGGTAACACTGCTTTGCCATCTTTGAGTTTTCTGCGCCGCCAGTGCCTTTATTCTTTGCTCTATAGCTGGCTTTCGACACGTCGCAACCGGCTATTAGCATGCTTGCAAAAATGAAATATAAATCATAAGTCGCCATCACATTTGTTACAATGCCATATAGGTCTCGTTTCGATGACGGATGATAAGGTGAAAAGCTCTTGCAAGCCAGTTTTCTGGAAATATTCAATATTCAGACAAACTCTAGAACAAAACTCTTGAGCTCTAAAAGAATATTTAGAGAAATTCTCAAGACAAACTCTATTTTCAAAGCATTCCATATTTGTGCGAAATTTTCTGAAAACACTCTAGGTATGGGTGAATTTGCCAAAAGCGTGCAGTATTTACCTAAACTATGAAACAGGGTTGAAGCTAGTGTGAGTGCGAATCACAGCTGTGGTCCGTAACGTCGGATTGCCAAGGGTGGGGCTTGTAACATTCGAACAAGCAATTTCGTCCAAGTTAGGTCAGTTCACATATGTGATGTAACATGGACGCGATTGACGGATTGCTATAACATGTTACAAGCCCACTGTTGGCAGTATGACGTTACGGACCCGTTCCTACCTATAATTATGATCCGCCCTGCCCACTCGCCGCGCAGCGAACGAGTTTTCCACGGGCGGCGAATAGGTCCCCTCGCAGAAATATGATTGGTAGGTTGAGGCGAACAAAGTTTGATCGAATAAAGCGGGCACTCATCTGCGTCCTAGCGGCACAGTCTCACCTCATTTTCACGGTTGAGTTATTCCCTTATTCTGGTAGAACTCGTTGCTCTGATTCCAAGGGTATGCATGATTTCCATCAATAACCCAGAAAAACCCGTGTTTTATACCCAAATCGGGGTCCCCCCCCGTACGAGTTTTGCCTGTGAAAAGTGCGCCGATGGCAGTAGTTCGCTGACTGCATTTTAGCGCGAAGCATACTAGCTCTGGAGAACGTACGCACGGTTGCGGAGCGAGAAACTGAATGAAGCGGAAACGTTAAGATGCTGACTCAGAGTTTCTGATTTACATCAGTTATCGTGGTCATTACCTGGTGTTTTCTGTTTTCTTTTATCGTCGTTCTCTTCATTGTCGGAATTTTTTGAAACAGCTACTACGTATGTGCGTTTAGTTGTTTGCTTTTTCAGTATAATTTCAGCGTTTTTACTGTTTTGTTCCTCACACTGACTTTGCACTGCACTTTTGCGTTAGCATTGAGTAAAACTCTCATCGTTTACGGTATAGAATGTTTTTCTATTATTTGCACCACTAAAACAATCTTCACATATCGATGACTTGTCCATTCACCTGGGTTCCGGACTTTTCGACATCCAATGTAAATATTTAAACAACAGTTCTAGATGCCTGACGCAACTACAGCTTTATTCACCATTAGGGAAAACTAGAGTGCAAAGTTAGAATGTCAGTTAGAAAGCAGAGGATACTGAAATTGGTGAAACGGGAGGAACAAGCAACGAACACGCTTGAAGAGCAAGTCACTACAAGCTACAGAAAAGGAAGCGCGACATAGCAAAGAACGGCTTCCCATTCTACATTCCACCTCTCTGTTCTCCGTCTTCCCGCAGATAAGGTTTTGATTGTTGTTTAGATGATGACTACGAAAATTACGATACTAACATAGCATCTTACCTTTACCGATGAGAAGTTTCAAGCACATGAGGGCTGAGCCCACTACGCGTGTCCAACGCGAATTCTTTTAAAACGCAAGAAATTATTGGCATGGGCGATCAGGGGCGATGTCCAGATATCAGGTCAGTGGATAATCAGAGCTTGTTGGTTGAAGCTTGGTCAGATTTCTCGTGAGCACTGTTGACAAAAGAAGCTTGGAAGCAATTATAAGCAAGAGAAGGGTGTACTACCACACAATGCCTTCAGCTGTTTGGTATATTCAGTAAGTATTTGTCGTCGTCACTATCCGCGTCATCAAGAGAATTTCGTGACAAGGTACAAGAACATACTAAAATAAAAAAGTAATATACGAGCACAAAAATCGATCAAAACCTAAACTGCTGTCGCCAAAATGCAATAGGGCAGAGTACGCGTTATCGAAAAGATCCTGACATGGGTTATTTTCAAACTGTGCGAGCATGAAGGATGAACAGTCTTATTTTTTGAAAGTATAAAACAAACTGTAGTATTCCAGATGTGAAAAATGGTTCATGACTGAGTATGTTTCGAGCAGATCCACCAGTAAGAAGCTAAGTACCTCCGCGGATTTTCACTAAATCATGTAACGGCGGAGTAGCTGTAGTTCAAAACACTGCAGCTTACAACGACGACCGTGATGTTATGGTGAAGGTTGTTCACTGTAGAAAACTGTATAAAAGGCACCACAAGAAATATAAATATGTATTACTGATAAATCAAATCGGGCTTAAGAAACCTTCCAAAATTAGAAAAAAAGGCCAGACGTCACAGAGATTGCTTGGTGACAGCTATATCAAAAACAAACTAAAGAAAAAAGCAATTAAGGTCTTACGCATATACAGAGGAGAAAACTCTACTTACCATGCGTAGCAGCAGTGACTATCCAACTAAGAAGAAGGAGTTTCTAGAAAAATACAGCGTGTTTCCGTTGAAGCCCCAGCAGTGTGAGACGTTTTCGAAACGCACATCATACCGATGGGGACGACGCTCCACGCGCGGCCGCGACGCTTACGAATTTCGCACTGGAGCGCGTCTGAGGTCGCCATCGCTAGTTTTCGTGCACATATACGGACATGTCTCTCCCTGCACTCGTCTTTTTTGGACGATGTACCTACTAAAGTTGCCTTCTCATATTGTTGCGTCTTTTCAGCGCCGCATTCTGCTTTATAGTGAATTTTCATGTGTTTTCCACTCCACGTATGTCTGTGTATTTCAGAGTGTTTCGTTTTGGCACTCATTATGTGTGAAAGTAAGACAGGCGAAAGTAACTTTGCGAGTTCTGAGCTTCTGGCTTCTGTTAAACGTTCTTAGTTCTTAGATGTGAAACACTACGCTATGTCCGATGTGCAACAAGTACCCTACAAAGTTGAACCACCTATACATACATCTGCGACTTCGAGATAGATCCACCAAAGAAATGACTGACAAGGAATAATTTTAAAAAAAGAAGCAAATGGTGGTTTATGCGGAAAAGTGTTCTACTCTCTCAGTGGACGTCATCCTCACGACATCCTCCACTGTGTCCCTGCTAAGATGACCAAATAGTTTTATGCATTATCTCGAATCGGATTCGTCAAAATGTCGCCTCTGAAGGCAGCCCTTATCAGGAAAAGCGTTTCTAGTTTTGCAGTTTGCATTTCGAGAACGTTCTTTCAATTAACCCCGTAAAGTGAGTAAAATATTTAAAATATTTTTCTGTTCTTTACGAACCCTTCTCATTCTCACTGTTTGATTAATCAAATAGCAATATTTTTTGACCGACCGACAGTAACCCCAGTTTAAGAAATTTGCGGAGGAGCCAGTTGCTGATGCTGAAAATAACCCAGAAGGCACTCTTAAAGTAGCTAATCTTTCTTTCAATAGTTACGTTTGTTACTGAGAGGAACACGCTGCTTAGGAGATAGGTCAAGAATGATGCGGGGGTACTAGTGCCATACACTTGTAAAACAGCTCACCATAGCATGCCCTTTGTGCGACATGCGCGTTAACGAATCAGAGTCGTTGGCAAGGCACGGTGAAACAACGTATCAGCCTGCTGGCAGCGACCAGTTTAGTTTCATAGCAGGCACGTTTAAATAGTCGTCTTGAAGACGAGGTCTGTTACCTTACTAAGATAAACATAATAGAGCTAGTTATTTTGTTAATGCGGGACTAGCTAAATGAAGTGGAACAAATGCTTACAGGAGATCGAAAAAGTGAATTCACAATACACATAATGTTTATGTATACATATTGCACGTAAAGAGATTTCTCACTATTTTGTTACCGTTCAATTAAAAAAAGGTATTAAACTATACGTTTTATACGTTTGAATTCTGTAAACTATTGTTGCATTGACTCATACCTTAATGTATCACGATTCGCCATTATATCGCGGAGCTGTAGTTGAATCCGTGCACTGTGTGAAGTAATATCATTAGTTTTCCTTATGTTTCCGTTCTACACCAGAATAAGGATGCGAAAGCTAGCGGCAATGTCGACGTATAGGAGCGAAGACTGCTTATGACAGGCCTCTGGCGCGCTCTAGCGTGAAATTCGCATGCGTCGCGGCCCCGCGTGGGGTGTCGTTCCCCATCGGTGTGGTGTATTTCGAAAACGTCCAGTGCAAAGAGTGCGCCAATCAATCGATCCCACGCAGTTTTGGCATAACGCCAGAATTGGAACGAAAACTGCGCCGCACTTCTCACACCGTGACGGACATCTGGACCTTAAAGGCAGCATCCGCGCTGGGAACGCCTTCTTTCTTGACGAATTCTGAAAGAGGAACTCAAAAAAAATGAGTCGAGGTCCAAAAACGGCGGCTCGACGATCACTTTTGGTCGAGTAATTCACTGGCGAAAACTCGTCCGCGATTCCGGACGAATTAACCGTTCGGCAGCCTCTTTCGATGACGTCACGGCTGAGGCGGGATTTCTGTATTGCTTAACGTCGTAACAGTGAAGCAAACAGCGACTAACAACAGTTCATGCCTTTTGGCTGCGGTTAACTCGTTCGTAACTTGTATGTGCAGGTGCCATTCTCGCCCTCACTGGTTCCGTTTGCCCACTTTGCCCACTCCGACAAAGACCATTTTCTCAGCGAAGAACACGTTTCATGCATTTCTACTTTGGCTGTGGCTTGTAGAACCACAGTCCTTCCCTAAACTGGCAAAAGCTGCATAGCGGTTTTTTTTCCGTGGATGCTGCCTTTAAGCCAACTCCGCCCTTTTTGGTCATGCTGGTCACTTCGCCCTCTCTTGCTTTGATGGAGGCAATAAAAAACTCGTCGAAAAAATGGGTTATCGGTAATTTTGAACGGCATTATGTATACCATTGTGATCAGCGTGCTACTCTGGTCCTATTCATTTAAAAAATGCGATTTTCAGGTGGGACTGCCTTTACGGCCAGCGATGCGCAGCCCGTATTTGCCGTGTACGTGCATAGTGTTCGCACTGCACGCTCACATCACACCCCTACCTCACGACTGTTTTCTTGCTCATTCCTGCGCACAGAGACCTAGCCTTTCCAAAATGCGAGGCCCAATTATTAATCTGCGAGGTCTCCACTATCATACCAAATATATTGTTTTGCAGGAGCTGCTCTGCAAGTGCTAGTGGAGTGCTGACAAATTTCGTCGATCAACTTTTTTGGCCAAATTCAACCTACAGTACAATCCTTGGCTAGTTTTCCTGCGAAGAGGGGGAGTTTTTCCAAAAGAATCAGATGAACTTTTAGACACGCTGTCTTATAGGAGGACCTCGTCTTTAGAAAAATTCCCTGTTTCGGAGAAAAGTTAGCCAAGTTATACTCTTGGTAAAGCTTGGCCGGAAAGTGTCAATTTTGACGCAATTTGCCAGAAAGTCAGCACTTGCAGAGTACTCCTGCAAAACTAGTGATACCATTCGATAGCGGAAACCTCACCGTAAATAATCTTCGCGCTTCAGGAACGTCCTGACAAATAAGCCGCGAATTGAGTGAATTGGGGGGCCGTGAACCTCCCCTCCAAGTCTTAAAAAGCGAAGGTAATCGCCATAGGCTTGGAAGGGTATTCCACCTATAGAATTGATCGTAATAAATTGAGAACTTCTCTTTTTCTTTCTTCGTCTTTCTTCTGCGTCGAATGCAGCGAAACACCACAGGACGACGGCAAACTAATCGAACAAACCTCCAAAGAAAATGTTTGCTATTAGAGCCATAGTAATCACCCAGAACTTGTCACAATATACACGAGCCAGGTTAGCGAGAACTCGAGACGCGGCACGAGACTGTCATGAACTCGGCAGGACCTATTGAGGGAAAACAGTTTTCTAGACGTCAAAACTAGGCAGTGGGGAGGACTCGAGCGTCATTTGTTCACACATCAACAGCGCCCGCTTATGCTGCGCTTCAGTCTTGCAAAACTATACGACATGCCCGAAATTTCGAACTTCTTAGTTTAGCAGGAAACTAAAGGAAAAACAACTAATGTCATTCGCATGAAAAAAATCTATGGGTGAGTATTACTATTCAATTTCATTGTGTCGCAGAAATGTAGTGTCAAAAAATGAAAATGGCCGTTGCAAAACTATACGACATAGCACAAAACTTCTATTTCAGAGTAAAGTTACTGCAAAAGTTTGCAAACATTTTACAAACAGTTTAGATCAATAGTCTACGGGCCAGCTATGAAACGACATCACGTCGAACAGCCTATTCTGCATGCCTTGAATCAGTTTTTGCAGGATCTTCTTTTCTATATATGTCCACTCTTCCAGTATCACTTTTTGAGGGAAACCACTGAGTCGTACTGCCTGCCCTAAGCGTAGAGACGATGAACAAGGATGCCCCACGGATGTTCCACTGGGTTCAAGCCAAGGGGAATCAGGCGGACCTGTCCAGCAAATCTACATGGTTGGCTTGAAAGGCAGCGCTCACGATGAAAAGAGTTTTTCTGGAGCACATACTGTTCCAAACAGGCGCTGCAGTGCTGCTTAGTCACAGAAATTCACTGTCTAAAACTCTGTCTGAACCCGGAAATCTTATCAAAACTAACTCTCCATTTCTCCTCAATGTCTCACTCCGCCCTCAGAGCTGATTTCCAGATTCCAGCGCGCGCACACTTCCTATATAGGTAAGCGAGGACAGATTGTATCTGTGCACTGACAATTCATAGGTACGAATTCGAGATTGAAATTTTCACCTCCTTACTCATGTTCTTCCAGACTCTCCCGCTACAGATGTATGTGCTAATAATTATACGTCGGAGCGAATGAATAATTCGAATGAATAATCGAATGAATATTCGATGATGAATCGTCCGATTATTTGAATATTCGACAAATCTAGCTTTTCGAATAAATTCAAAATTCGAATGTTCGAAATTTCTAAAATTCAAATAAGTTCGAAATTTGAATGCTTGAAATCCTCGGAGTTCGAGCATATTCGAAATTGGAATATTCGAAATATCCAAATATTCGAACAAATTCGAATTTTGTATACTCGAAATTTCGAGTATGCCAAATTTTCAAAATTCGAATAAATTTGTCATTCGAGTACTGGAAATCTCTCGTTTTTCGAATACATTCGAAATTCGAATATTGGATTACTCTCATATTCGAATTTATCTGAACATTCGGTGGCCGTAACTAGAACTAGGTAGAAAAATGGAAATGTACACTGTAACAGAAGTTGTTTTTCTCAGTGACTCGGATTTATTGCACCCAAAACCTTGCCCTTGCAGGTTTGCTGTAGAAATAGAATGCTGGATGCTAAAGTTTAATATTCTTTTTTTTTTAAATGACCAAAACCCCGCTAGAATGGAAATGGCACTAGTGTAATTATTATAGCTGACAGAATGACCGCTTAAAAAAATTTAGGCCTATTTCCGGACAAATATATCACTAGTGTGCTCAGCGATCCACGTTATGATGGCTGGAATTAAAAAAAAAACTATTTCAGAAGACTCACAGATTTCTTAACAAATAGATCCTAAACCAAAGCACATAAATCTCTCCGCATCCAACCCCCTCCCCCTTACCCCAATTTTATGTCCACTTTTGAGTCCCCCTACGTTCTTTCTTAAGGCATATACGACTACCACTTCTGCTTTGTCTTTCAAAACGAGGAACTTTCTTTCATCGGCATTCATTGTGGCACAGCGTTGTTGTGCATCGCGCGCAATTGTTTGGTGCAGTAGGCGACCAGAGGTGATATTGGTTATGGCGTGCCGAATTCGTATACATCTAGATGCATTTTTGTCTGCATTTTTCAATGTGGCTATCAAAGACGTCATTCTTCAAGTTCAATCAAATCAGTCATCAATTTTAAACAATGACTTGAAGAAAATAGTGCTCCTTCGACTAGAAGTTAGTTCATTCGATAGTATTCGAATCGCAACATTCATTCATTCGAAAAAGTTTCGAATCTAATTTATTCGATTTTCATTCATTCGGGAATATTCTCGAATCGAATATATCCGATATTCATTTGTTCGAAAAAGTTTCGAGTCGAATTTATTCGCTATTTATTTATTCGAAGAATTTTCGGTTGTTCGGTTGTTCCTCGTTATTTCGACATTGTGCTGCGCTAGTAACATGTAGGACTAGTGTTCGAGAGAATGTTTGCAGTACTGTCGTTTTTTTTATCGCGAGTGCTGCCTTTAAGCCAGGACACAGTTTACCTGCTGACATGGATGGCAGCGTTGTGCTGCTGAAAAATCTTGTCGGTAATAGCGATTTCGTCTCAGGAATGACAACATGTGGTCTTTGAGCATTTTCTGATAATCGGTGGAGCTCGTCCGGCATATCGTAACGGCTGCACGTAGCTTGCCGCACCAGCTTAAGGCCTCCCAACACATACATGATGGACGATTGGATCTTTGCGCAAATCTCTCGTAGGAATGCCACCCGTCAGGACCATCCAAACTGAACTTTTTTCATTGGAAAGATGATCTGTGACTTTAAATACCACACAAACTCCCACTCTGGGGAAAGCGTGATGCGTAGAGGAAGCGTGATGTATAGGGCGGTCTTGAGCTTCTGTGGCAAGACCCAGTCTTCATGACATGCCGGATGAACTTCACCGATTATCAGGTATCATCAGGCACCGATTACCGACAAAATTTTCAGCACGACAATGCTGCCGTCCATTTTAGCAGGTCAGCAATGACTTGGTTCAAAGCCAACCACATAGATTCACTAGAATGGCCCGGCTGTTCCCCTGGTCGGAACCCAATGAAAAATCTGTGGGGCATCCTTGTCCGCCGTCTCTAAGCTCAGGGCAAGCAGTACGACTCAGTGGTTTCCCTCCAAATGGTGATACTTGAACGTGGACACAGATAGGAAAGAGCGTCCTCAAAAGCTGATTCTAAGCGTGCCAAACAGGCTCTTCAATATGACACCGCTTCATCATAGCAGATCCGTAGATTACTGATGTGAAATATCCTACTGTTTTGTCCACAAATTGTTACAGTGACTTTACTATGAAATAGAAGTTTTTGCTATGTCGTATAGTTTTGTAACGGCCATTTTTCCATTTCTTCGACACTACATTTCTGCGAAATGATGCAGTTGAATAATAATTCTCACTCTTAGATCTTTCATGCGTTGAATCTCATTAGCCGTTTTTCTTTTAGTTTCCTGTCAAACTCAGAAGTTCAAAATCTAACTATTCTAGTAATCGGCTCAAGATGTTGGTACGAACTTTTTCCTCAGCACCTGCTGAGCGATAACCTATGAAATTTACATGGATGAGTTCAGAATGACGGCCAGATGTGCACTACGTTTTTATTTTTTCTTATCACTACCAAAAAAGCGTCTTCCAAAATAGGACTATTTTCTTATTTCTCACGAACAGGCAGCTTGGTTGTTTACCAAATTAACTGTGTTCGCTATCAAATATCAGTGTTGATCTATCACTGTAGAGTCAGTATGCTGTAAACCCAACCTGACTGTTAATGGGTGGTGGCTTACTCTGGCAGAGATAAAGGCAAGGAACCGTCTAGCTGTGTCTTTTTGAAGAAACCTTAGATTAGCATTTTGTAGGTTGCAATATCTTATTTTTTTCCACACAGTACACCATCTTTCTCTTTAGTCTTCAGCTTGGTGAAAGAAAACCTGCATTTGTTTGTCAGTAGTCAGGTGTTAGTCAGTATCGAAAAGCGCAGAATCTTAGGTGGAATTCCAAGAGTGTGAGCAAAGAAAGCTACAGAAAAGTCAGATGTCCGGCACCAAGCGGACCGCGAAAAGGTTATTTTTCGAATCTGCACTGTTTTTCCCGAAAAGCAAAGCTTCCATGCCTCTATTTGAAGTTAACGGATTTCTTTTAAACAAACGGAAATGGCTATGGAACTTCTAAAAAATTTCTGAAACTACGACCCTTTCACATTTATGCCTTAAAACTGGATAGCATCTCCCTTCTTACTCCTTACGTTTACTATAAAAGTTTGCATTTTTTTTTCGGATTACTAGATAGAACTGGCCGAAAATGATTCGTGCATTCTTCGGGAAAAGCACAACGTAATTGTAGAAATGCGAGCGAAGCGAGCACCCCAAAAGAGTCTGAGGTCCAGCGTAGCCGGAATCTCAGACTCGTTTGGTGTATGTCGTATAGTTTTGCAACGGACTGTATGTACGCATAACGCAAATGCGCTCAGACCCTTCTTGTAATGGTGTTGCGCAGAGTGAGATGTGCAGCAGTGAGAGTAAGCAGTTTCCACGAACCGACGCTAATGCTATAAGTACTAGCTTGACTGTCCGTGAAACAGCACTGGTAAAATCTACAAAGTATTTGGCTGTATAGCGGAAGAAGCGAAAGAACGCATTACTGGCACTTTAGGAATTTTTTTTTCAAAACTCGGAGTGGAGGAATGATTCACGCTCGTTGCAGTAGTAATTGTCGCGAACCGCGACCACTTGCGAAACTGGTATAGAGCTATCCGTAGTAAACAAGACCTTTATATAAGCAGATGTGAGTATGCACTACACTCAGTCTGCAGTGGCTCAATCCGTAAGCGGAGGTGCAACTCTTTGCCTCCCATAGAGGACTCTGGACGCATCCGTACCGCAAAACCGTACATGAGCTTGAGTCGCAGTGTCACTTGACACATAACACCTATCTTTGTTTTAATAAATAATTATGGGCAAAAACCTTACTCGCAGAAGTACGGGGGTAAAACTACAGTTCTACAGCAGTAGAGATGTGTGACTTGAGAAACTGTACTACCACTGAACCCACCGTTCGCAACAGTAATAGCTGTTTCATTTTCGACACTATTAGCGAGTAGCTGGTGCTGCTTTTTGCGCACTTCGGTCCAGTGAGGTACGAAAAGAGCTACGTAAAAGTAGTCAATGTTTATTCACTGCTTATAGCCTAATTTCTTCTCTCGGCGAGCTTCGGATAGATGTAAAGTTGAGTCAGAAAGATTATAGCAACAATTTCCAGCTCTTCAAAGCGAAAACTGCAGAAATACGAGCATAAAGCCGAAAAAGGATGTCAAATTCTGACAATTGCAGATTTTTTTTGCTTGAAACAACAAGGTATCAGTAACAGTTTATCAGTAATACAGTTGTTACAGAAGCTTTCATGATCATGTGAACTTGCACAGTTGTGGTTCTCGACTGATCGCTTTGTTTCCGTCACTCCTACTGTATCCAGCGACGTATCTGACATCGTTTCAGATCGACCTGTCTAAAAAATAATTATTATATCATTCGTAACGTTGCTCTATCCGATGATCTGAACGCAAACGTACATACCGTCGACGAGAAATACACATGATTATGAGCCGACCGCGACGCTCATCGCGACCGCCGTAACTGTGAGCAGTAAATCAACGACGGCAGCTAGAACTAACATGATCGGCGTCTGCGTCCTTACCCCAGCGTCTGCGTGTTTTGCCGAGTCCTCTCTGCCCTTTCCGCCCCTATAACGCGGGCGCTTGCGCCGCGGTCGGCTCATGGAATGAATTCTTTTCGTCAAGGGCGAAAAAGTGCAGAACGGACGTGCGAACAATCGATAACTTAAAATAATTTTACTTAGCGTTCCTCTTAACATACCTGAACTATGCAAAGAGAACGAAAAAGTTCGGATTTTTGAGGACAGTTAAATAAACTGTTAATGCGGCTCAATTTCTCTTCAAATGTCGTTGATAACACGTGTCAGAAAATACGCAGAAAGAAAAGACATCTTTTGACACCATTATTAATTATTTTGTAATAACTACCCTCTGTTACACAATCGAGGCCGATTCTGAACCACGCACATGCGGATAAGTTGATGGTGAAGCAGAGGGCAACCAGGGCCCGCATTCATCAATAAACCCGAGGTTTAATGTTACCTCAAGGTAAGAATACCTAAGGTTAAAGGAGGTAGGTTAGCGATTCGTATTCACGAAGAGATGGCGAGGTAGGTAGCCTAAACCCGAGGTTAAGCGTGTCCCAAGGATACGCAGCAGTAGGTTGACTGACTTTCTCGAAAACGGCCTATGACGCAGACTACGTGCGCAGCAAAATCATGAAAAAACGTCATAACTTCGCCAAACTTAAGTTGTATGAGCAATATTGTATATCCAGAGAATCGGCATCTCAAGCTTAACAAACTGGTTGCTTAGATTTTCGCGATTTTTACAATTGTGAAGTTTTGCAATGGAAAATCTTGAAAAATTCAATTTCAAGAAGCCCTACTTTGGGGAATTTCACCGTTTCGTAAAATGCGCTACTATGTAGAAGTTAAAAGAATGTTTTGTGGCCTATGCTTGAGAACTGCTTCACTTGTACAGTTATTCTCTGTCAGATTTTGGGCGTAAAAATCGGAAAGCGTGCCCTTCTAGCCTTCACATAAATCTTTAGGCAATCAAACTGTTGCTTACAAATGGGTACTGATATGCCTATTTCGAATTCTTACGGCCACTCTCCGAATCGTTATCAACGACGTTATCTACTTGCTTCTGAAAAAGTGAATTGTTTCAAATCTAACGCTAGACCTAACGTTCATGAAGCAATTTACCTTCCGCACTACTCCAAATCCCAGGGATCCTTCCTTGCCGAAAAAGCTGCCTTATTCGGACAATAATGCGCTCCAGTGAATCATTCTAAGGCGCCATTTTGCTTTAGAGCATGCTATCTATGAAGATTTGCTGCAGGTTAACCGTTAACCTCACAACGACGGCCGGTATACTAAACCCCGCTCTTAACCTCTCTGCGACAGGTATAATTCTTGATGAATACCGTTTTGAGGTTTAATGGTGGGCGTTCCCTTCTTAACCTCGGGTTTACGCAATCATGAATACGGGCCCAGCTCATTTTCTTCCATTTGGGCAAGACGTGAGCTTTAATACAATCGGTATAACCCTAAACATAGACGGCAACGAAAATATATAGAAAACCTCAACTTCTTGCTAAAACTGGAGCAAAACGAGCCGACTGCCCTTTGCTCCACCGTCTAACCGTGTACACGGTTCAGAATCGGTCTTAATTGTGAAACAGAGCGTAGAGTATATGAAGTGAATCTGCAACGCATTCAAACAAAGAGCAAGAAAGAAAGACTTTAACTATACTATGAAATTCTTTTATTGCTACAGGAATGTGAGCCTGGTGAATTTTTCGATGGTTTGCGAGACTGCTAGCAATGCTTTAAAAAATTTGTATTAGAAGCTCATGGTTCTGAGAAAGGGGTGGATACGACGAGTCCCAATGGAGAAACAAAAAGAACTTCAAAAAAAGAAAGAAAGCAGCATGCACAAGAAAAGAAGAAACGAAGAAAACTAGCAAACGTGCCATAATGGCAAAAAAGCGAGCTCATGTCGGCCGCTTTTTTTGTGGCCGCAGGGGCTGTATACGTACATTCCGGTACGCCTAATTTTACGAGCTCGCGACTATTACGAGCGTTTTGCAACCAAGGATAGCAGGTTGCGTTCGTACCACGCCCTTGTCACAGTATTTCCCAGCGCGCTTGTGTCACGAGAGTCACGAGATATGAGCTCGTGACTCTCGCGACAGGTTCGCGAACTCGTGAAATCGCGACATTTTCGTAACATACTCGCGCCCTTATTCTTGACCGTCTGAACAGGCGCTAACTACCTTGCGCTTGTCTCGTGCCTGTCATGGACTCAAACGTTCGTGACATCAGGATGGTTCACTACAGCCCAGATATTTCAGGTGGGAATTAGCTTTATAATTTAGCTGCCCCTATGAATTTCCTCCACTGGAAACGTTTAGCCGCCGATAAAGCTTCGTTGGATAGCGTTTTTTACAAGCTTAATGTGTGTTTCCGCTGAAACGCATTTAACCTGCGGAAATAGCTACATATTATATATTGGATGCAGGAAGTGGATAAAGCCTAATAAAGTTTGGTAGGCCATCTAGTACAGCACCGATAACCCATGATGAGGCAAATTCGCTCAGAAATTTTCCTTCACGACTGAGTTTCTGGTACTAGGGCTGTGAACATAGTTGACCTGATGCTTCAGCCCTTACAGACTACAATACATTTTGTACTGCTCAAAATGATTCGTTACAGTAGAGATTCTTTAAGAGGTTCGGGTTTGTCCGGAAAAAAACATGCTTGCTATCTGTTCTATTTTAGGCGTGCCCAGCATGTAGAAGCACTTTTATGATGCTCAGCAAAGACAATCCCAGTGTTTATGTGGCACAGTTCGTATTATGTAATATCCCTACGGCATATTTAAATGCAGCACCAACGCCAAAAACAGATTTGGAGATTCAGTTAGTTTATAAACCCTCGGTTGCTGCATAGCCAAGAGCCAAAGTGAAAGCACCGGTAAGCTGGTCGTTGCGGAGAAAACGACCGAAGCGTCGAGTACCCACTTGGTGGACCGATTACGAAGGATGTGAGTACGAGTTGTCTTGTTAGTGCGTTTTGCACACTAGTTAGAGCGGTATAACTACTGGGCACGAGTGCATTCATACGAGCCTTACATATCGATGAGCTTTAGACGGTGGATAACTACAGTAGAGGGCGTGCGGCGTGGAAAACTCGTCCGCGAAATTGTGGACGAGTATTCTGGAGCGATTTCCTCAGTTAGAAATGACTTTTGAGCCGAGGAGTTTGAAATGCAACTATTTTCTGAGCTTCTCTTTCAGAATCTATCGAGAACTCAGGAAGCTTTCCAAGCGTGGGTGCTGCCTCTAACGCTGAGTTCCTGTTCAAAGCTGATAAAGGCGTTTCCTGGAAGAAATGCGCCTATTAATCTCCTGTAGCCGTAAAAGCGCACCCACTTTTCCATTCTGGAGTCTCATCCCATCTCCTTCGAGCATTGTCATAACACTGTAATCGTGCCTCAACTAGTAATTTAAAAATGTACGGCAAACATCAGGCAGAATTAGAAATGTACAAGATGTTATCGATCGATCGCACAACGTTAGCATGACGCTATGCTAAAAAGTGCAACGTTAGCATGACGCTATGCTAAAAAGTGCTACTGCACAGTTGTAATTATCTGGCTTGCCAGTGTTCCTTCATAACATTTTACCCTTAGATAAACTTGACAGTTGCATACTCGTCTGAAGGAAAACTTAGCAAAGAACACACTTTTATCCAGTTTTCAATAAAGATCATTGCCACTGCTCAATCAGGCTTAATGATTGAGGGAACACCTGTTTAGCTTCCAGAAACCAGCACAAAAAAAGGACTGTAGAGGCAATAATTCGTAGAGGCAATAACAGCTCAGAACAACTCGTCACGTGAGCAGCCGCCTTCGATGAATTTCTCGGAATCTATGTTGAAGTAAGTCTGGTGGTCGGCCAAGTCGAAGGCGAGATTGGTGTTACGGCAGCCGAAATCGTCCGAAAGCTCGCAGACCTGCATTTTAGAAAACTATAGCATACACATCCTAAAACGAATACGGTCAGGACGTACACGGAAGCTGTCGCCTTTGGCCATGTTGTTGTTGTAGTGCACCAGATATCGGTAGAACAGTGGCTGGCGTTCGAATAACGTGGCTGTCAGCAGCGACGCTGCTGGATCTGCCGATCTTGGAACACTTGCCACCTAAAATCTCCCTTACTAATATCAATGAAGGAAGTGCTGAAGTAGTAAGGACATTCACGAAAATCATCTCAGCAACTCATGCTTGTTTCGATTTTTTTCCAAATGTGTAGAAACTAGGACCGCATAGCCGCTGCAAGATTCGGAAACATGCGATGAGTGAGCTGCCACCGTTTTTTTAACACATTGACGACAGGGCGCGTTTTTTCATCTTTGGGCGTGAGGGACCAGCACTGTTTTAGTGGTTTTTCACTATATTTACTTACCTTCCACATATCATTCATCGTCTACATGGTCTATTCATTACATTGAATGGATGAAGGAGTTCCTTTTCAATAAAAGACGAATCGTATACGATTTCAACATGCAGATAGCAGTTAACGCATGTCAGCGCCAAATGAACGAGTTCGTGCTCATTCAACACAAAAACGGTATAAAACTAAACTACAACAGGCAATCAACTAAGTTTCGAAAGTAAACTTCAATTCCTATAAGCGCTTTATGTAACTATTCCTATTTATAAAGGTAGGGAAGATTTTGGATGCACACAAGTCAACGCAGTTGATGAAGAAAACCACTAACAATAAATCAGCAAGAACAAATTTTGCAAATCTGATGGCATATCCTTATTCAACGCAACGAATTCAACCAGAATGTGGTTTTCTGGCTCTTTATAACGTTCGATGAAGCTCAAAACCAATGTACGACCCACGGGTGGGTCGTATTGTCCGACGCGGCATTACGCGTACGACCCACCGGTGGGTCGTATTGTCGTCAATGTGTTAAGCGACATGTTTGTTAGATGGAACATTTATTCCTAGTTGCGTGCGGATAGGGGGGGGGTGGTTTTATTGTTCATTTCAGGATTTTTGGCAGAAATCCAAAAAGCTTCTAATGCTTTTCGAGCTGAAATCTCGTTCTCACAGGTCAGGATTCTACGAACACACACACTCATCTCCGCGGACACGTCGAGAGTAGCATCCGAACTCGTCCACGCCTAATTTTTCGCACACACGTGGAGTTCCTCCCCCTTGTCCTCGCTTAGTCTAAAGCGCTACGGTTGAATAGACAAAAATCTACTGCTATGCGATACTTCTTCTTTTGTTTCCGTTT
>KN549271.1:100970-116825 GCA_000797555.1 Oesophagostomum dentatum | reverse complement strand
AAATTCATAAAAGAGACACCATATGCCCTGCATGCACAGAAATCTGCTTTTGGGGGGATTTTTGCATGCTGATTAAGATAGAAATATCATTGGGTTGCTATCTTGCCGAGATAGAAAGTTACCGCCCAAAAATGGGGGTGTCATATAAATATGAAACGCACTGTACTACAGCTATAGTACAGTGCGGTTTGCCGAGCACAAGATCGACCGAAAGGATGCAAGAGGAGTGGCTAGCTAACCAGTGACGGCGCAGCCAGCTACTTCTCACAGGAGTCTCGATCGCGGTTCCCCTCCCCCCTACATCGCTTCAGCAGAGGCGCACAGTGAGATGGACAACTCATCCGCAAGGTCGCTCATGTACCATGATGCATCTTTGACGTGGCGGTCTACCTTGCCAGGAACGACAGCTGAGCGGAAATTTTTGATTTCTAGCCTATCAATCACCCTTATCAAATTTATCGAGAAAAAAATGCGTTCTGGTGCTACACCAAATCAACACTGGAGAAGATGCCGACCAGCCATCATAAGAAATTCGGCTTTAGGCATAGAGTCAAACGCATATTTATTACTGAATCTCCACGCTATACATTGATATTCGAAGGAGTATTCGAATTATAATATTATAGGCTATCAAACAAATATTCAGCTACTCGAATATTCGAAAAGTTGAAGAATCCGCACCCTTGGATATTCGGTTTACTTGAAGAATTGAGTTATTCAACTAGTCTAGGATTAAAGCTGAATTGTTATATGCGCCAGCAGATAGCACCTCGTCGTATCGATTAAAAAAAACACTGCTCAAAATTTGCTGGCTAGTGCTGTTCATAGTTTACTCCATAAGGAGAGAATATCCATGCATCGACTATTTTGAAATCGACGCTGACTCGGAGTCGCGCACGCGCAGTCAGATTGATGTTGGAGCGGAGGGTAATCAGATTATTTTGCTCCATTTTTATCCAGAAGTTAGGTTTTTTTCTGTTTTCTTGCATTGTTATCTATATTTAAGGTTATATCGATTGTGCTAAAGGTCACCTTTTCGCTCAGATGGTAGCAGAATTACATAGTTGATCGGCCTCTGGTCCAATGTCAATTCGATCGAGAGCGCGCGGCCCAGAATCGGTCTCAGTTTCAAAGCAGAGTGTTCACAGACTTTTTTTCTATTTCTGGATGATTTGAACTATGCTACCCAAGTCGTTTAATAAACTTGATATATGCGTGATGAAAGTTCAAAATGACAAACAAAAAACAACAGAAATTAATTAAATCAAATGAAACCTCCCAAGAGTCCTACAGAAGCAGCATACGGGAAACATGAAGTTTCGTCATGAAGTTTCGTACAATGTCCCATCCAAAGTTGACCCATCGACACCTTTTTAGAGTTGTCACAGTTTAGACATAGAAAGCTCACTAATATTTGGGAAAATCTGAGTACCCGCTCCCTTCTTAGAGATATCACATCAAAAGTACAGGTTGATCCGAACTAAGAAACGATTAGTTTAGTAAGACGAACATTCAGTAGGTCTGAAGTTGTACAGACGGAGTGCAGAACAACGAACGGCTTTGTTTTCTCAAATTTTTTATTTTTTTCAGCCCCAAACTGGGGTGACATTAGAGGTGGTTACATAAAACAAATTTCTATGCAGAAATCTGGACAGTTGTTGCTTCTGCGTGTAGTCCTTAACTACTTTCTAGACAACCTTTCAGAGTATTCTATTCACACACTATTGTTTGAAACTTAAACTCTTTCCAATATTACGTTCTTTTTCGTTATTAATTCTCCGTTACCTCCGTAGAGATATATCAGCGTAAAGTTTGGACTGGAGTTGCCATGTAATACAGTTAACGGAATCCAGTACCATCTTTCTGATGCCGCTCTATCAGAGCCTTCAAAATTTTTCTCGAAAAATCCAAATTTTTACTTGAATATTCATTGTCCGAGAACCTCGAAACGAAAACAGAAACCGCATATCTATCAAAATTAGACCTTCATTGACAGAAACGTCCACAGCTTGTCAGGCGATAGGGTACTAGGCCATGGAACCGCAAAGCCACGGAGACACTCCTTTAATGGCTGCAGTACTTACATGGACTGTGGCAGCGAACGCGAACGTGCCGACTTCTACATGGCAGAGAATGGCAGTCTAAAGCCCCTTACAGAATGCGCAAGCTCAGCGAGCTCGCCAGTGCTGTAGGGGCTGCCACGCAGCCACTTACTCAGATAAATCCTCGCATCTGCCGCGGCAGAAAAAGGCCCACCGCGACATGCGATGAAATCATCGCATGTCGCGCGCGCTACCGAAGAAGGGAGGGAGGGAATTAGGCTCCCAGCCCCCTGAGGGAGTAATGCCCTCCAGATATTTCATATCTCACAGGCATGCCCTTAGCTGTGGGTCACTTCGCGCCTGTACAGGCCTCATCGGCCAGTCAGGTAGATATTATCTACAATGAAATAAATAGCTGGAGAGGGTAGTGGAGTAAAATTGTTGAAAATTTGGTGCAAATACCTTTACGTTTCGATTACTTAAAGTTGTTATCTTTTCTATCTTTCTTATTTCGTTTTTTTTATTTCGAAAAATATATTTGATGGGAAAATTGCCGCTCATTGAATAAATGAGCTCGCTAGAATTCTTGTTCTTCTATTTACCAGATAGGCTGGCCGCTGAGTCTTGCATAGGCGCGAGGTGATCTAGAGCTAAAGGCATATCTGTAGGGCATGAAATGTCTGGAGGGCATTCCTCCCTTAGGGGGCTGGGAGCCTAATTCCGCGCCGTCACCGAAGTAGAGACGCAGACATAGGAATTCGGTCACGTCCCCCGCGGCACTAATTCGCGTCTGCCGCGGCAGAACTAATGTATTGTGGGTCTATTTCTTCAGGAGACGCAGACGACTAGAAAAATGTCGCATCTCCCGCGGCACTACCGTACTTCTGGACGTGTCAAAACGCAAATGAATATCCTAACGCTGATGCGAGGAGCCGTACCCGCGGAAGGTGCGGAGCACTTCATAGGGGCCTTCGTTGATAACATCGCTTATCAGCAAGTTAGAAAAGCAGCTAAAAAGGCGAAAGCGGGTGTCCAAGAGTACGGAGCACTATATTTGGTAGAGGTTCGTAGCCACTATGTTGGGCTGCGGAGCAGCGCTCGGCCACGCGTTAAGGTTCTGTTGAATGGGATGGTAGGGAAGCAGTCTGCAGGCCTAGCGGCTCCTGAGGCTCCTGAGGCTAGAGGCATGAGGCCTGAGGCTAGGCTACCGTACACCCGTTCGCATCTGCCGCGGCACTGTCTCGCATCTGCCGCAGCACCAACTCGCGTCTCCCGGGGCCATACCTGCGGCAGATGCGAGTTAGTGCCGCGGCAGATACGAGAGTTTGTCTGAGTAACTACCCCTATAACATTGCGAGCTCGCCGAGCTCGCCAACTCTGAGTGGGGCTTAAGGGCCGTATTGAATCATTCACAAAAGGTGAGATTTCCGCCAACCCCTCATTTTCCTTCCACGACGGCTTCCCGCGGTGCATCATTCACAAGGGGTGAGAGACTATCCACCCTGGCCGTGGGTTCTGCTGTTGGCCCGTTCAAACGCGGCTACTAACTCGTCCACATTTCCGTTGAATTTGCGTTGATTCTGAGGGGAAATTTGGACGAGTTGGTGGAGAAACACGGCCCAACCCCGCCTTCCCCAGGATGGATAGCATCGCACCTTTCACGGGAGAACGGGGAAATCTGAAAGATGGTGGAAATTCGTCCCGAACCGAAAAAGGGCGGGAAATCCGTCCACCAACAGTATTTCCGTAGTCGCGCAGCGTGTGTGATAACACAGGTGAACTCACACTTGCAGAGAGAGATTCGCACGTGTGAGTTCGCCCAACCTATTTTCCCCTCAACTCCAATGTGAGTCATGCACACGGCCCTAAGAGCGATGATCAGAAGAAGAGGAAAAGGGTGGGCACCGTCAAGAACGAGTCCGAATTTTTTAGCGGCTTGAAAACTACCAATGTTTTTGGAAGCAGGTCGGTTTTGCAAATTGTTTTTCCTAGTGAGACAACGAGTGGAACTTCTAGAAAAACATTACTGTTTGATCCACCTTGACCTCATCTTTCTGCTTCATGTGTGGCAGTCTTTTTTTTATAAAATGTCCTTTTCACTCCCATTAGTAAATGTACTGGTATTTACTGTCAAGCGTCCAGCTAACATTTGATACAAAAAAAACTTCACACAAGGAACCCTACTCCTGAAAGCGAGATGCCCCCATTCCACCAAAAGGAGAAATTTCAGAAATCAGGAATTCATCAGTGAAGAGGAATTGAACCATGCTGTGATTCGGTTCCATAAACTTGAAGATGGCTATGAAATAACGAAAGCTGCAAGTAATAGCAAGTTTTCGAAACCAAACAACAGATGCAAACAACATATGAAAGAAGCCTGAAAAGCTTTGCAATTATGCAGGTAGTGAAACATGCCGTATGAAGCAATAGATAACAAAGGGACGGGGCACACGTGGGCGAAGGTTCGAAAGAAGTGACCTGGATTTGTGTTTACAATGCGTGGAGAACACGCTCGGAGAAGGTCGCAGTGGTTCGCCGTGTGGATGTCGGCACCTCGCTCCAAATGCGCAGCGTTCCAGAATGAGCCCAAGATATTCTAGTGGTACCTAGTTGTGGCCAGTAGTATCTGCTCTATACTACTTATGAAACTGCACTGAGGGTCTGGCACTTCACCCCTTTCTTATCCGAATCTCTGCAACCTTTGAGGCTTACTATATAAGGACTGCAGCAACATAGTAAAGTTCATTTTGTTGCTATACCCTCCCACTGGAGTGGAGCTCTGAAGAAGGTGAAACCGCCGAAACGCGCGTAAGCCCGTAAAGCTATATACAATCTCGGATAGGCTAAACTTGAAAACAGCCTACTAACCACTTTGAACCACTTTGTCACATCCACCATAAAATTCGTTACATAAACTTGTTGATAAATTGGGCCTCTGCTCCGCTGGTGTGCTCCTCCGCCACCTTTTTTGTCCGCGAACATCGTCTTCCACAGTAGTTTTGCGCTATATGTACTCTTTTGTCGTGGACTAGTGAGGTGGACGGGGCCAGGCACCCAAGTGGATGCCGGCCATGTTCAAACTGGTTAAAACACGGAAAACTAGCGTCAAGTTGGTTCGTTCTTCTAGTTTCGACACGCTTCTTTGCTTTTTAAGTTGCTTTGGACTTTCTTCGTGGTCCAAAGCAAGTTTGGCCAGGCCCATCTCACCAGTCATAATCCGCGAAAAAGAGAGTACGTACATTTTCTTGGACACCCTACATTCGACGCTATTAGCGCAGCCCACTTTTTTCATCTGCGAGGTCACCGGCCTTAATTACGTTGTGCTTGGACTAGTATCTAATCGGCAGCACCTACACATTCTTATTTTCAGCGCTAGAGGGTGTGTGTGATTCTGATGAACGTGCGACAGTTTAGAATTCATGTGAACGCAGAAAGCCACCTTTTGCCCCGCTGTGCTACCGCTTTGGAGGAATTATTCGTTGCTCGCGCATACTGCAGATCTGGAACTCTCGACACTTTATGAAGGAGCGAGGCGCTTGCACTGTGTAAAGAGAGACCACTGCAGCTCATACCTGTTGTCTGTGCATGCTCACTGTAGAAATTCTGTGACTCTACTTTCTATCTAAATATGCCTTGAGATGGCGGTGCTAGAGGGAAGAAGGGGGGGGGGGAGAGGGTGAGAGCGGAAAATTGGAAAAGGATCAGTTTTTGGAAGATAATTTCTATAACTGATTTAAAACATTGATTTTTTTTTGAAAATTTTTAAGAATATTTTCAAAAGTTTCACAGTCAGTTCTTCTTTGGGCCAGCCCCCACCCCGCGTACTTTGGGCGTGAGCTCATCGCCACAGGAGAAAAAATTTTGCGACTGCCACTGCTTGAGACTACTGTAGTCGCTTGGACAACTGGCGCCATGTTTCGGTTAACTGGTTGTTTCTTCACGTATCCGCTCGTAAAAGCCAAAAGTTAGTGACCATTTTGTACCTTATTTGTATGAGGTGTCCTTGCTGCTGACGGAACAACTCGTCCGCATCTTCTAGCTTACCCTACCGATGTAAAACTCCGCAGACAATCTCTCCGCCGATCATGATTATAGCGATTGCTCTGGCTTTGTTGTAGCAAGGCCAGAAGCTCTGGATTACAACTTAAAAAAGGAAAGCATTTTTAGCACAGGAGGACTGATTCACTTAATAAAACCATGGTGCTGTAACACATTTATCAAAGAATCTGCAAGATTTATTGCACAATGGAAAATACAGTACTTTCGATCTTACGGCGGTTTGTCAAAGCCGATGGACCGAACTGTTCCAGTAGTTAAAAATATTTATAACTTTCTTTAGAAGAGTATAAGAGGAGCGAAGTAGATTTAGAAAAGACCTTACAAGGGAGCTCGCGCTTCTTGAACTTTGAACTATCGAATTTAATGCAGCAACAAATACTGGTGGGCTGCACATTGTAGGTATTGCTGTCACCTCTCCAGAGTACCTATTCTGACCGAATTACAGAGCTCATAATCTGCTGCATAAAAACTGGCGTTTGGTTTTCATGAAAGCTGTTTACAGCTGCTGAAGTCTGAAATTACCCATATCATGGCGTTGTTTTAGTCTGAAACGCTTACTGAGCTGTTTAAAAGAGCATTATATAATAGTGGTTGTGTCGTATAATTGCAATTGTATATATCATTAATTGTATAATAGTGGTAGGAGTTGCTACTTAACCACTCGCCTTTTCGCATTTATAACTTCCCCAAATTGGGGACTTGCGAGGATTTATGTGGTGTGTGTTATTTTACAAGATCTAACAGCACTATAATACATAGGTAGCTCTGCTAAATACTTTTCAAACTTACGAGGAATGCAAAAAATATCTAGCACTTCCCTTAGTATCAATAGTATGAATTGTCAACTATTAGGTTGTCCGGAAAGTTCTCAGGGTTCACTTTAAACGATCATAACCTTCTTAATATTTATCGGATTTAGTCGAAATAAGCACCAGGCACTCCTCTGCCAACGCGATGGTAGTCGACCTATCCCATTAGCGAAAAAAAATTGGGTGGCTGAGACTTGACAGGAGGGTGTTT
Organism: Oesophagostomum dentatum; assembly: GCA_000797555.1. Taxonomy (NCBI): domain Eukaryota; kingdom Metazoa; phylum Nematoda; class Chromadorea; order Rhabditida; family Strongylidae; genus Oesophagostomum; species Oesophagostomum dentatum. The sequence continues at coordinate 109,704 of KN549271.1, read as the reverse complement.
TTACCTGCTCTTGATTTACAGGGGTTCGACCCGTTTTTGGATCGAATCGTCGAGCGTGATGAAAAATGTAGCTAATGTTCTGGACGATAACAGGGGACGTTCGAGACAGTGGCTAGATGCCAACAACGAAGGCTCGAGGCACTTCCTAAAGGCAAACCCACGCCAAATAGGTCGTGGTTACAGTTTTGTGGTCGGCGGCTGGTTGATCCAATGTAATTTTTTGCAACTAGGCCAAACCATCACTGCAGAGTCCCACTGTGAGAAAATCGATGAGATGTACCGAAAAATACGTCAGGTGCAGTCGACACTGGTCAATAGAAGAGGCCCGATTCTTTTACATCACAACGTCTGCCCTCACGTTTCACAAATCACTGTCCGAAAATTCAGCGAATCGGGGGCTGAAGCTCTGCCTCCCCGCCATATTCCCCAGACCTTTCGCCAACTGACTACCACTTCCTTAAGCATCTTCAGAACTTCCTCGCCGGTAGAACCTTTGCCAATCAGGACCAGCCAAAAACGGCCTTAGTGGATTTTGTCAGATCTCGGCAACCCAGTTCTTTCGCTGATGGGATAAATCGACGAGATCAATGGTGCTTACATCGACTAAATCCGATAACTACTAATAAAGTTATGATCATTTAAAGTAAACCAGTCAAAACCTTGAGAACTTTCCGGACAACCTAATGTTATTCCACTGTTCTGCGGTCGAAGCACACCGCAACGTTACAATAGCTGCATAGAAGAAGTGAGTAATTCGTAACCTTTCATGCTTTTGCCCATGACAGGCTCTTAGAGGACAGGAGAGGAATGGATTCCTATCCACGTATGGCTAGATCCTCTACTCACAAGCTAAACGCTGATGGATCTGAAACTACAAATGGTTCCTGTCAGCCACATTAAGCTTCCTTGTGCGGAATTTTTGGCCGCAGACTTCACTTGCCAAAACACCATGTCAAGAGAAATAAGTTTGTCTAACGGAGACTGACTGGTGACGCGGATCGCGTGTACTGTAGACGGCGAGATGCCGTCTCGTCCACCCGCTGCTGATTGATAACGCAGGTAGCAGCAAATTTCCCCGCTGATACGGATTTTAAGGATATCTTTGCGGTTTTTTCGTGTTCTTCTTAATTTTCGTAGCCTAAATTCTACTTCATTATTTCTATCATGTGCATTTGTTTCGCTCGGCCATTTTCGTTTAGTTCGCGCACGTTTTCATAAACTCTGGCTTTTCTCTAATAACTGACTCTCTCCAAGCTTTTGAATCTTCCGTTTTAGAGCCGTTGTTTCCTATACTCCTACTGTTTTGTTTTTCGTTTTGCTTGTTTTGTTGTTGTTTTCTGTCTTGCTTACTGTTTCCTATACTTGACATCAAAACCAGCAATGGGCCGTAAACTGAGTTCTGCTATTCTTCCTCCAACCTGGAATATAGAAAACCTAATAAATATGCATAAAGGTTCGAAATCATCAACGAAATGGAGCTGAAAGTTAAACAGATATGCAAAGAATGCAGACGATAACGGCTCTAATTAATAAGAGACTGAAAAGTTTAGAAAGAATGAGTCACAAAGGAAAGGTCGGAGTTTATGAAAACGTGCGCGAACAAGGCGAAAATAGCATAGGGAAGCAAAAACACATGACAGAAACAACGGAGCAGGAAGTTAGACTGCGAAAATTAAGAAGAACCCGAGAAAACTACAAAAATAACCTAGGAATCTCTATCCAGCGCTAAAATTCGTCGCTACCTACGTTATTGATTAGCAGTGGGCAGGCGACTCGGCATCTCGCCGCTAACCGTATACGCCGACCACGCTACTACTCATATAATCGTGTCGTCAAGTTGCGGGCCGAAATGGTCTCTGCGGGCGAGCCGAGGGCCTTATTTGGGGGCGGGGCGAAATAGCCGACGGCCGTATTTAATTATGGGCGAGCCACCGGCCGTGAGAAACGACGCAATGTTGCGGACAAGTGAGCTTTTGCGTGGAATTTCGAATACAAAGAGGCACGAATAATGCCATTTGACTGATGAAACATTTTGCATAAGTTGTTTGCGTTTTTAGAACGTTTTTTGCTCTTTTTTTCTATCTTCTTTCGCTATTTCTGCTATATGAGAATATCTACAGATGTTTTTTAGTCCACTCCTCACTACTGTCCTGATGTTAGGTACTGCTTCCACTGTTTCCTTTCGTAAAATTTGTTGTTTCGCAGCACCTCACTAAGTAATTGCGCTGTTTATTTATCTAATCTTTTTTAGTAAATGTTTGTGAGTTGTGGCAGTGTTGATGCTTGTAATCGTTGCTTCCAAAAGGCACTTTGCTTTCGGAAGAATTCCATCGTATGCGCCGGACCAAGAAGATGAAATATTTTCAGATTGGCGGACCAAATCTGACCGAAAACTTATGGAGGTATGGGTATTTGTTTCAGAAATGTTGTAGATATCGAGAAAGTAGCACTTTCAAGTTCCAACTAACCAAGAATAATCAAGAATAGCCTTTCTGTGTTAGACTACTTCTTGTATAATTATTGTTTGTGTGACGAACTGGGGAGTAGATTAAGCCAGAAAGGCAGGAGGGGCAGAATAATCGCTTTCTGATATTTTCCTCCTCTTTCGGCATCTGCCTAAACGAGCCGCTATTGATCTAAAAGAAAATCAGCCCACAGAGAACTTGCAGCAATCTCGCTGGGTGAAAAACGCAAATGCTTACGTTTTTCATTCCTGTACTTTGTAATTACCTTATTTCTTTAGGTCTGAAGAAGTTAGAATTTGCCTTTTTACGTGTTCCATTCCATATGTGCTATTCTGTACTTTTGTTATCATATTGTAGGTATATCTATTTCTGAGACTGTGCTTTGCCTACAGTTTAACCTTAGACCCTAATCCTTAATGTTACTTGAGTTTTCATGTTTGTTGCATCTTACTCGAATCAATGTAGTTTAATTTTTCTTCTTATTTGAAGGTTCTTTCGATTCCGAATTTGCATTGCTGTTATTATCATTATTTATGATTTTCTGCCATGTAAAGTAACTAATATGTTAAAATGCGACGGCTGTTCTTACTACGTACATGTTACGTTAAAAATACAGCAGTATTTGTCAACAAAAATTATGCCTTTTAATTTATTTGAGTCAGTTTCGCACTCAGGTACCATGAAGTACGATGCATATCGAGTGAAGATGATCAATACGGCGAATTTGTAGGCAAAAGGGGGACCGCTCATCGGCGACCCGAGGCCCGTACATCCCCGAGCCGCGGGTTAAAAATCGGCGGCTAACGGCCCCGGGAATAGCTCGCCTGACTGCGGCCGCGGCTCGAACTCACAACTGTCTGAGTAGTCAGCCTCCGTTGCACAAACTGCACCTACGTCTTCCTTCCTTCACTCCCATCAAACTTCTGTACACGCGCATTTCAAATATGGTCCTGCTCTATTTTTTGTATACTTTGTCGACATGTGGATAGAGCTCCATTGTACTGTATTCCCCGAGCACGTTAAAGCATGTTGCGGTCGATTCTGCCAAAAGCCATGGCCAGTGGCAACGCTTTCGCTCGCGGGATTCTTTACGGACACAAACTGAGCTGTGGTAACGCTTTCACGAAGAACCGTCGAACCAAAAATACGTGGCTTTGACGGCCTAAAATGGGGCCACTGAACATAAAAGGTCGAAATTAGGTGAGAAGAACGCTTGACTCTTTAACTCAAATGTTCTCTTCTCATAAAACCTTGGCATTTTCCTTTGAATTAAATTAGAAATCTTCTATTGCCGTACAGGTTGATAATATCACACTTTATTGCCTAATGTTTCGGCTTTTCGCCGTCTTCAGAGGCCTGAAAGCAGTCAATTTAGTTTGATCTAGGTTCTCTGCGACCAAACGCCTCATCCAACTCTCGCGTGTTCAATTCGTCTACAGTAGAGGTCAGCGAGTCCCAGATCCTGTCGGAAACTCACCGAGTCTCTCACCGAACAAGTGAAGTGCTTGCTACCGCGTTAACGTCTGCTAGGATGGAATAGAACTAAGTAGCCCAAGGATCTCTGGACTAGCTTAAATAGGGCAGACAATCTTATAATTCACATGATGGGAGAAACGGCATAAAATCGCTGGTTATTGACAGCTGTTCGTTTCTACCGTTCATTTTAGGTCCCCGGCTTAGTATCCAGGAAGCTTCCAGTACCTTTCGAGCAGAAATGTTGCTTTCAAACGCTAGAACAATGCAGCTTACGTCAAAGTCGGTCCCGCTATGATCTTCCTGTCCGTGCTTCCTTAGTGGACTAACTAGACTCTGTCGCCTCTTACTAGCTAGATGTTCGTTTATCGCACGCTAAGTGGTCGGCCGGTCTCACCAATGTAAATGGCGTGGCAAACCAAGCATTCGATTTGGTAGACGACCGGCCTTCGCGCAGTCACCGACTTTACCGTAAGGAAAAACAACGCAATTTTTCGAAGTGCAGGTTCTATCGTATAGGCTGTTGCGGACTAATCGCCGTCTTATATTGTCTGCAGGGATATCAACCAAGACAACACGTTGTTCAAGTTGAGCCTACACTATACGTTGTTTGAATGCGCGGCCTACCCTATCAGAAATGTATGGTAGACATGAAGGAGTTCTAACTTAGTTTAGACCATGAACGTTAACGTTTGTTGGTCTTCGCGTTCTTTTGGGTAGCTTGACTCCTTTTTGCAGGCAGTACGAAAGCTCAAATAATTTATAGACTGCAAAAAGTTCAAGAATTCGACCTCTCGTTTCGTAAGGGTCAAGATCTCATTATGGCGAGATCTCCACAAATCTATAAGGTGTATGTGTCAAGCTACTGCATAAGCACGCATTAGAGTTGTTCGTAGTATTAGGTAACAAAACTGCGAGATGTTCTGAGGTCCTAGTACTCGTTGCGCAAACATAGGGTTTCAGGAGAGGCCTAGGACCTAGGAAAGTTCGTTCTCCTCAGAAAATGTACACTGAAGGATCTACTGGCAGCCACCGTCCTCACTGTATCAAAAATGAAGCATACTGATATAAACTACGAACTTCAACTGACAGAAGGGACGGATGAAACCATGCAAGGCAGTCTCTCGTTCAGCTCAAGTTCATCCAAAACTCAGCCCGACTTCGGTTAAGCTGCGAACTAGCAAAGTAGAGCGCGCATAGGGAGGAGATCTGCTGAAGGTCCACGAACTGGTGTGGAATAACTTACATCTCCGCTGACCTGGCTGATCTGTCTCAACCGAGCTGTTTCAAATGCTGTGAAGCAGAAAATGGAAAGCATGATAACTACTTTGTCTAAATGCATTCCTCGTTACGGAGAACTGCGCCAGCCAGTTTTATAGAAGAAAAAGATCCCAAAATATTCATGGTTATTTACTAGTTGCGATCTACCGCTCAACGATAGCCAACCATTTTGATCCAGGAAAGTTGGTCTTCCTAAATTTTTCCAAGAAAGCAGCTGCTGGCTTAAGTTAACTCTGCTCAAATAATTCTGACGAACTTTTTAATGACTTTTAATGACTTAACTTTTGTGCATTTGGATCAGCTGAATATCCTCGAAAATTGGTAGGCCCTTGCAAAAGTTCAGCTGACGAATCTTTTGTCGGATCTCTAATGAAAGGATCTTATTAGTGACCATATGTCGTATATAGTGACCGTATGCACTGTGTTGTTTTTTAACATCTTCTTTCCAAAAAATATTGGAAAATGTCACTCTTTTCTCAGGTTATAATCTTCAAGTAGACGAAAATTCAGTTAGAAGAATAACGTGAGAGGTATAGAGATTCAATCACTTGAGATACAATGCCGTCGGAGCCCTCTCTGAAATTCGCGAAATAAACACAATGTCGCACCAGCACCACACCGCCGTAACCTGGTTCATAATCAGGTAATAGCAAAAATTTCCATAGTTTTGAAATCAGCGTATACTGATCTATCCTAATACATTTTCATGTCTAAAAATCCATCAGGTACTGGCCAAATATGACATATTTTATATTGGGCAGAGATCAGCGTGGAGTCTGAGTTGCCACCTCTGAGGTCACCCTAATGGGGCATAATATTGGTAAAATATCGATCGTTTTGAGCATATTTATAGATACGAGATTTCCACAAGGTAGAATCAGGTACGCTGATTTCAACTGCATTATTTCCTCTTTTATTTTCAGCCTAATAACTGAGTTACGACGGAGTGTGTTTAATACGCGACATTTTAAAGGCAGCATCCACGCTCGGAACGCCTTCTGAGTTCTCGACGAATTCTGAAAGAGGAACTCGAGAAATGGTTCAGATTCAAATTTCTCGGCTCAAAATTCATCCCTGACCAAGAAAACCGCTCTAGAAAACTCGTCTTCGATCTCGCGGACGAGTTTTCTGTTTCGCCGTATGCTTTCTATTGGGGTGGTCTACCGCCTTAAACGCGCCGACATAAAAGAGACTGTCAACCCTACTCATATTCGGAGGTTTTAGCGCTCTAGCTAGCGTGGGAAGCTAGTTGGATAACTCGTCCATGAATTCGCGGACGAGTCTTCTGGAGCGGTTTTCTTGGTCAGGGATGAGTTTTGAGCCGAGAAATTTGAACCTCAACCATTTCTCGTGTTCCTCTTTCAGAATCCGTCGAGAACTCAGAAGGCGTTCCGAGCGTGGATGCTGCCTTTAAGGGCGACACCGTCGAGTGCTCGGTCTTTGGAATCATCTAGAAACAAGATATTCAGTTACTGGGACCTTGTATATTCGGCAGAATATCTCCAACTACAAATGTGTAATTCCATTCCGCTTTCAATATTGTTAGCGTTGAGCAGATACCTATATGAGGCGTTGTTTTCTATTGTGGAGCACAGCCTTTCATTGTTTGTCCCTACGACGACCAAAGTTTTCGTAGAATCCTGTTCAGCAACTCTGCCGTTGTAGTAAATGTATAATTGTAAAGTCTTTTCCAATAAATTTCCTGGCTGATTTACTATTTCCGCACCAGAAAGCCACCTGATAAAGATTAAAGAAGAATTTTCTTGACTACTAGCTTGCAACTTTCCGTTGCCAGTCTTGCTCTGAGTGTAACCGACACGTTTTAGTCATTCTTTTGCAACATTTATTAGTCCTCTGCCAGCCATCCGCTGTATGTAACATATTAAATACGCCTGTTTATGTGTGAAACATTCACTCTCTGCGGTGACCTATCACAGGCGATGTTGTCATTTATGGAAAAGTGGGCAGCGCTTAGGGAACCTTATAATGCCTTTCGGCTCTGCACCGTTGGAGCATCCTTCACTGAATACCCAAGCAAATAAACCGTCAACTGCTCGTCTTGGTTTTCGCTAGAATTTCACATTTTTATTGTATCGTCGGACTGAAAACTGCTCCACTTGAGCGAGTTCATGATCGTTCGACAGAAAACTATGCAAAAGAAAGCTATAACATGCATTCAACCCAACTGCGAAAGCACAACTCAGTTGATGAGGATACTATAAAACTGTTCGCATCTGTGAAATTTATGAAAATTTTGGAACAGCTTAACCAAATCCAACCAACTGACTAGACAGGGAAAACCTCTTGCAGTCGAACATTGAAAGGTGATTCTGTAAAATTACCAGGAGTTTACATGCTCAGTGTATTAGTTTATCTTAGGAGGCAAAAAAAACTGTTCTAGAACGTTAATAAGAAACAAAAACGTTGTAATACTAACTGCAGATTGTATTGCCATGATCGTGTCTATAGAATTGAACGCAAGAAGGAGGTTTTACAGTACTCGCCAATTAAACTTTCCTATCATATAGATAGATCAAGATTGGCCTTATAAGGACCCTTTTAAGACTCAAAATGGCTAAAATATATGCAAAAAGTGCGGTTTGAGCAAAAATCTTTAAGGTACTTTAGAATTCAGACATCTTCCGGCCTTTGCTGAAAGTCCTGTTCAAGGCCTTGTTGATCCTCTTTGTTGGCGAGATTAGAGTACGATAGAGGAGGATGCTGTATGCGACGTATAAATGCTTCAAATTTCTTGCTCACAATACAGTAGTAAATTCCGATAGTGCAGAACACGAGAATAAGGAGCATCATGAAGATCTGAAAAAAGGTGGATAGATGCGTGTAGAGATAATCATGCAAGAACAGTGTATTGTTGTTAGCGATACAAAAGCAAACGGCAAGAACACTCCCAACTTCAACGCTCAGAAAATCAGGAACAATGCTAGTGACTAATACTTACTCCAGCGAATCGACCTCCTTTTTCCGCGTTTGCCTTGGCTGGGCACGCGTCCGATTGAGCAACCTTCGTCAACGGACGGCCTTTCAATGCTGGGGGAGAAGCGCATCTGAGGATATCATCAGGCTAAGCAGTGTTGCAGTGATTTATAGTACAAAACCTACTTTGGTATGGCGTTCGTATATTCAAATGAGTAGTACTCGTCTTCCAAAAGGAAGGCCGTTTCGCAGGTGCAGTTGATCGGATTTCCACCTATTCCCAGTTCGTCCAACTAAAATACAACGTTCCCTCGATTTCATTTGAAAAAAATAGCGCTACTGAAAGTATGGAGCAAAATTAAGCTCGTTGGTTTCTATCCAAACAATCAATTAATCTTGTCGAACGATTTCTCTGGAATCAATACTTCTTCCACGTAATCAAAAGTGTACAATGCCAATCAGCCCACAGTCATAAATGTTTGCGTTATCAACTAGGAAATTTCCAAAAAAGATTGATGACTAATCCTGCAATAGCGTAACTGTGCAATGGAACAATCCCTGAGAAACTTAGCGCACAAAAC
>KN549271.1:36833-50066 GCA_000797555.1 Oesophagostomum dentatum | reverse complement strand
ATGATTCTTGAGAAAGCTTTACAGGCTTGGTTTGGGGTCTGTAAAACTAATCTCTTATTTGAATAGAAAAATGAGAAAATTTTAGAGAAAATCGATCGAACCAATTTCTAATTTACTCCCATACTGGGGCAGATTGTTTTGGAGTATACTGTATGCCATAAGATGCAGAGAAACGTTTGGTATATAATGCATATTTTTGTTCTTTTTAATATTTAAATACAAGAATGCTATTAGCGAATTTCAAAAAACGACAAAAATTGAATCGGCCTTCCATGAAAAGATATGACGTATAACGTTAACATGCAAAAATGGGGTGTTCAAATACTTTTGAGCGCTACTGTAGATGGGACCACATGCAGCTGCTATTATTGACTAGTTATCCTTCGACGTGCCCGTTACCAATCCGATGCAGTGAATTGGCAGAAAGCAGCGTTTGTCCCATTTTCACAGCTCTCGCTCTGTACGGAATGGTCCTGAAGCGATATCATTCGCAGTCTAGCTGCGCCACATTTCTTTTCCCTACACTCTCTCGTCCGCCCCCTGCCCCTGAAGCCCGAGGTATACTTCACGCGACGCGACTAAATCGTGGTCTACAACTTGAGATGTATCCGTACAAAAATGTCACTCGCCTACCCAGAGCGTGCCGTCTGTTCAAATGCACACGCATTTTGGGCACTCGTGTGCCATTTTTGTATGAATACACATCAGTTTGTATACCTCGCAGGCGCGATTTGGTCGCGTCATGCGAAGTATATACTGGGCCTAAGGAAAGCGTGGGGCCACGGGGAAAGGTCAGCGGCGCGTGTCGCCATCTCACGGAAGAAGAGCAGTGGAGATGAGACAGGGAGTAGAAGAAGTTTTAAAAACACGTCGACAATCATTCTCAGTAACGAATTTAACGTGCTGACACCATCCAACTCTCAAACGAATCCGTTGAAGTAAAAATAATCACAGAGACGTGCGTACGCAAGCGCGTTCGTCTGGGTGTGAATAGTCTCTAACCCCCGGGGCCGACATTCATAAAGCTTTGGTTTGGCAAACCAGCAGCTTAGACGTTTTTCAACGATACAAAAAGAGAAGATCGAAAAAGAATTAGAAAGTTGAAAATACTGAGAAAGTTTCATGGCATTTCAGGAAAAACAGAAGGAACTGAGGAAGTCAATCTAGGAGGTAATTAGTTTTGGTCCAGCAAAATTTTTTAAAAAACAACCTCACATTGTTTTTGCAGTAGAGAGCACGTTTAACTACTTTTGAGAGAATGAGCATGCCTAAATTTTTGATCTTCGCGCGAAAACACGGAATCTGAGCCAGGGGGACTAATCCAGCGACGTGCAATTCACATTGAGTAGAATTCTGGGACAACGCCGCAATGGGAAAAAATTCCCAACGCGTACTTCTTTCCAGTCACAAAATTTACTGGATACGGACCCCGATCTACGCTTTACAATGTCCTGTTTTTTTTCTCAACTGAACTTCAGCGTTGTTAGTCCGGTTTGCCAGGCTTCTCTGCTTCTAGTGAAGAACTTGTTTATCTGTTACACTACACCTAAGACTTAGAGGGGAGGGGGAGGGGGATTAATTGTGAAAGCTGATGCTGATGCCACAGAAATGATTAGTGAGAAAATTACTTTTTCATACTCACAAGACCGCAGGAGTGACCGCACAGAAATGAGCGCCACTGTAAGATGAAATTTTGTCGAACAATACATTGTGTTTCAAAAATATAGTTCCACTCTAGAATCCCAATCATTTGGGCGTTCTACTGATCAGTTGTTATTGCACCTACTTATGTACCTTCGACTGTGTACGTCAAAATACGCTCTTTAGCAGCCTTCTAGTTGTTGCCTAATTTGGAATTTTTAACAACATTTTTTTGCGTTTGAGAGTATTTTAGGATCACGTTGAAACTTTGAAAATTCTCTTCTCTGATAAAAAAAAGACTACTGTGGATATTAGTATGCAGCGAGGCATCTCTGATGCTCGCTTTACTGAACACGTGTTCTTGCAAAATATTCGGCGTGCTGAACGCATGTGAACTCTCCTAGGGCCTTAAACAGCATCTTGGAAAATCACACACACCCGTGGCTGTAGTGGTTCTTCCTAGGAAAAAAAGCTGAGCTTCAAGCAATCCATAAATCAGTAGAATTTTTCTGGAGATTGAGCGGTAGGGCTAATAGCAGAGCAGCGAGTTTTTTTTTTTTTTTTTTTGCACAATCTCGCTGATACGAAAGACTATGTAAGCCAGTTTATCGGTTATGTCGCGCCCGTCTTCGGCTCTTCTCTGCACCTTACTTTAGGCAGAACAAATGCATAAGGATACAGCTAGCCACTTTAGATGTCTACTTCTACAATGTGAATTTGAACACCAACAGAAAAAGCTCCCATAAATCTGACAACAGCAGTAAACTAAACCTATAAAGAGGCTGCAGGCAATCCACACGTCCCAGTCTTAGCATTCAGTGTGCATTGAAGTGCAAATTTTGGTGGGCAGGGTCCTAGCAGCGACTGACTAACGGGTGCTCAAATGACTTGAATGAGGAAGGTAGCCTTATATATTAGAAATGCTGTGTATTTTCACGGCAATCTGTCTCAAATTTCAGGCATACCTCTGCAACACATGGAATGTGAAGAAAACTGTACTAAACTAGAAATGGCTCGCGTAATAAAAGTTACTCTTTTTGCCGTGTCTTATGTAGTGACATAGCAAGGTTTTTGATTTTTTCGAAGCCTTTCCCCAAGATCAGGCAGGAACTGTGGTGAATTAAATGGTGACCTTTGAATAACGAAAACCGTGGTCTATTACATAACGCGCCTAACCCCTATTTTTCTCTCAACCGATTTTCGACGATATCTATTAGGCTGGTGCAAATGAAACTTCCGCAAACGCTACCTCGCGTTTGACGACCCATAACTCCGCTCAGCATAAATTATAGCAATAGCAATCTTAGTCTAGCAATCTTATATATTACCAGAATCGGCAAATCATGCATAATATGAATACTGCTAAAGCCTTTGTAAAAGTTGTAAATCTCGAGTTTTACAAAGGAAAGTGTTTAAAAGTCTATTTCGGCAAGCTCCACTTTGCGGAATTTTACCTATTCATGGAAACAATTTTGATAAGCCGTTCGGATGGATTAAAAAGGAATGCCCTGAAAAATACACAGGAATTATTTCAGCTGCACAGCTTTTCTCCCTAAATCCCAGACCTTGAGAACCAAAAAGTGTGCCAAAAAAGCAGGGTGCTGGCATACCTCAAAATCGTGAAATTTTCTAGTTTTCTGCCTTCGTAATTTTCACATGGATCCCGAGGCAACCATACTGTATTTCGTTTGCAACTATGCTGTGTTCCTTAACTACTGAAACAGTCACGGCCCCCCAGCTTCTGCCATCACTGAGCAGTGACCATTGATATGCGCTCGAAACAGAGCTTAATTTCGAGTCTTATATCTCCGCCGAGATTGTTTTAAAAAATATGATTACCAGAAGTTTGTTAGCAAATACCTTGCGGAATACTATAGTACCAACAGCTACTACTTCAACGCTTTTACCTTTGAAATAGGATTTTTAAAAAGAAAATATCCGAAAAATCCTGGGTGTACTTAGGAAAGCGTGTATTCTGCCATTATAAGTGCTACAGCAGCGTGATTGCAAACATTTTATAGAAGAAAGCAAGAGCTTTCGAATCCTTATTAAAGCTCTCTACGAATCACCTTTAACGATTTTCTGTGTTATTTTAAACGCAACCACTGCAGTTGCGAAAGTTTCATTTGCACCAGCCTAATACTTCACTCCCAGATCAAGTGATGGTCTGATAACACGGTGGATTTCGTTGATGGAGCTACCTCCCACTAATATGCAAAACTACATGAATGTGCCGCAAGATTACCAAGTGGAAGTGAGTGTTTAGCTTTAATCATATGTAATTTATAAACGCGCTTCCGTGCTTCCACTGAAGGAACCCACGAAAGAGAGATTTTTCCGCATCCGTACTGAAATCCCACCTCCACACTTGATTTCACCTATGACAACTTGCACGGACATTTTTTTCGAAACGATCGTTAATTTCGAAGTTCTTGACAGGTCAAAAATGGCAAAATTTAAGAAAAAATAACGCACCAACCACTTGAACAAATAAATGACGAAAGAGTGGAGTACACTCTTGAATACACTGTCTTCTCAGGTATGTATTGTGCCGCAGGTAAGATGATGTCATCCGCATACTTTAGCGTAATTTATCTCCTGCTTTGCGAAGCCGCTCAATTTTCCCGAACATTCCGGAGTCATCAGGGCTTGAAAAGTTTCTCGGCTTGGAGCTTTAAAGAAGCTTTACGAAGTGCTTCTTCCATAAACCCACTAGTATGCGACGACTTACGGATTCAAGAACGCTACGTTCCTTAACTCGGGATTAGAAATGTATTATCAAAATCCGAAAAAAGACGTACACACAAATACGGTAGGTGAGGTGGATCGTTGTCAGCTGGGCCCGTAGTAATCCCCTCGAAAGTGTCACAACATGCTCGAGCCCAGATCACGACAGCTCGTGACATAGCAGGAACTTATCGCGAACCTGGCTCGAGATCTTTTGTGCTGTAATTGCCTTACGCAAAACCAACGCACCACATGGATGTCGAACTCCCCACAACAGCATGGTAGCAGCGACCACACGCAGTGCACCACTCCAACACACTTGTGCTGGAGTTGATATGCCTATTCAACCAATTCTAGCCCTTAAATAGACCAGATGGCACTGTCAAGTAGCACAGATAAGCAGCGCGAGTTTCGCTGTATGTTACAGTTTTATAGAAGACATTGGATTGAAATTTTTGGAGAATTTGCATTCTTCACACAGAATTATGCTTCTTCGCGGGTCAGTCTCAACTTCCTAAGGTAATTAGATGTTCCCGCAAATATTTAAGTTCCACACATATATGAAAACAGGAGGTTTTTAGGAATTCCTGAATTTTCTTAAATCACAAAATATCATTCAGCCAGTGGCATACAGAGACGATTGCATGATTATAGTGAGAGACGACTTTTTGGAAATTTTAATGCAAAATCGAAATAGGGCAGGCTGCAGATTTTCATAATCTTCATCACAATCAGAGACTTCTTCTCACCCTTCAGCTCTTTCCTTACGTTTTCCGCCACTAAACTAAGTAAAAATGGTAGAACTATATAATTCTTTTGCACCGCTAACAAAAATTTTAGTGCATACTGTCGTCATAGATTTATTATAGATTCTCGCGCTTATTTCACTGCTGCTACTACGTAGCATTCATTGCTCAGTTTGAATACTGAATACTTGCGAATTAATGGTTGTAAAAATTTTACACATAGGACTGCGATACGAGTTGAAACCCTGCTCGTTGAAAGAGATTTGCTGACTCTAAAGGTGCGCTAAAAGTTCTGTTCTACTTATCTTATCGTGAAATACTAGTGCTCTGATGGCACAAAACTATAGGACCTATAGGGCATCTCCTGTGTTTGAAAGTAAAGTAAAGGAGCGGAGTACAGTCCCAAAGCAATGACAAAATTAATGTGTTTGAGAAAACTAGAGGTTTTTTCAGAAAGGAAAACAATTTATCCCTATAGCGTCATTGAAATTCGAATCGTACTGCCTTTTTAATTTAGTCCAAAATCATGCTGTGTATAACAATGCCCTCAAGACTATAAATTTCGGAGAATTGTTGCTTTTCCTCTTCATCCCAAACAATGGTGCGTCTCTCAGTCATTTCATTACTAATATTCAGATAGTCAGCTTGCAAGTGCTGCATGTTACTGGGAAAGGTTTTTTTGGGTAAAAAGGTTGCCACTAAATTAAGCTGAACAGTAAAGGATGAAATTAGGACAGCCTTTTTTGACTGTCAAGCAGGAGAATATATCGTCTCCTCTATACAAGTGTGACCGGCCAACACGCGCGCGCATGAAGCCCAGCATGGATGTGACGTCACGAATCCCGGCAAAATCAACGTGGAGCGTCGCACGCGCACGCTTTGTGCAGTCACAGATGATTAGAAGATTGGGTATGTATACCTCCGCAAAAAAAAACCTAGTGTGACGCCGAAAACTTACTGGTGCCAAATTATATGGAATCTCCGGCAAGAATGACAGTACGATTATAGTACAACACGACAATACAAGACAGTTCAACAGTCTCTTCCTCACTCTCTTTTTTCGTATGATACTGATATATGGACTGAAATGTCTCGAGTTCGCTGGAAAGAAAAGCGAAAATAGCTTCCGCGGCCACCTTGCTCTTAGACTTTTAACTTGCCTCAGATTTCAGCGCATTGTATGGAAAGCCGCCAGTTCAAATGCCTTGTTTCATATGATTATGACACATCTTTTCTGAGACTTTATTTCAAACAGTTAAAAACGACGCAAAACATATTTAAGGCCTCATACTACGAATTTTTAGTAGTATAAATGAAGGCGCATCCATGACGTCCCAGGGTTTTGTAGAAAGAAAAATGAAAAGAAAAATAAATTTGTGGCAAGGGCCGCGGTCCTTCGTAGTGGCTGAGACACCCTGAGCGACTCTGATCAGGTCCGAGTCACTAAATCCAGCAGATTTTAACGAAGAACAATTAAAATGAGTAGCGAAGCAGTCACCACGTGAAGTAGCGGACTTGACTGGAAGTATGCGCCTCCATAGCATCTACAATACGTTGTTCCTCCTCTAAAACAATGATTTACTACGTAGTGTACAAGGCATGCGGCGAGAGATTTCATGACTTTGCCTTTGGGTAACCCATGCGGTTAGCGTTAAAAAAATGCAAAAATCTCGGAATCGATTTTTTTTCCGTGGGTGCTGCCTTTAAAGGCAGCATTCGGTCCAATTTTTGTTATTGAGATTTTATGGTAAGAAGGTCATACTGAGTCTCTTCTACATCCCTGCCATAGTTATAACCGAAATCAATTGCCGTATTGGGTGGGTCAAAACAGAGAAGTCAAGGTTACTGGCTGAGTTTACTAGACTAATGGTGTACATATTTGTAGCAGCACGTCAGCAGGAGCTGTCTCTGCATCATGCACGAACACGAGGGGACAGTGCCTTCGACTGTAAGCACTAAATGTGAAAATACCTCCCGATCCTGTAGTTGTAGAGGAACATGTGCCGAGTGTTGGCGTCCACTGTCCATTTGAGCAAGTTGACGACGAGGAACCTAAAAAATCCAATCCTTACAAAACAGCAGCTTCTTACAATGGCAATTTCTTACATGTGGCTTATGGCTTACAGAGCTAGTTGCAGGCAATAATTGAAAACCGCTTCAGTACTTCATAAACTAGAACCCTATTCCGCGTATTTTACGCAACGCCAAACACTCTTTTTGCGAGTAAAGATTCTGCTTGATAAGTGAAGTTTTTTAAGGGCATCTCTCCTTAAAAGGAAGCGCTGGAAAATGCGATTTTCGACTCTGACTATAAAGATGAGCCAAGAAGCATACAATTTTCATGTAGAAATTCCAATTCTAGCTTGGCGCAACATTTGCCTATGTTGATATTGTGCTGTAAGCTACCTATATCAATCGCTTGTTTTAGCTAGCTCAAACTATGATTATCAATTTCAGGAATCCCAGCCAGGATAGTACCCGCATGCTAACAAGAACGCACTCAGCTTGCGCAAACAACTCACAACTTTGAGTTTCTCCGCTTTTACTGCCCTCGAAACATTAGGACTGGAACATGAAAGTACACTTCAGCTAGCTCCATTATTTCTGGCTGCTGCTTCATTTAGAAAATGTGAAAAAGCATCTGGCAGGTCTCCTAGGCAACCTCTTGACATTTCTGTTTACTCCACTCGCACAATAGTTCTCTTTGTTCCAGTTTTATCCCCATGTGGCTCTTCAGATTCAGTGACTGATTATTCTTCTCATCAGGCATCACTACCACAGACATCCATATAGTTAGGAATGCTCCCAAACTTAATGTACAATCCTACTCTGAGCACTGCAGAAACCTCATATCTTCTAAAAATGCATTAAGTTCTCATTTTATCTCCTAAAGAAAACTTTATCTAGTATTCCATTTCATTCAACAGCGAGAATAAGTGAACATCTTCAGATATTATTCGTAGCTCTGAATATTGCTTGATGGATACACTCGTTTTTGTTGCGCTAAAGATTCCCAGGAAGCGTTGCGAGACATTGTGGAACAAGAATACAACTCTTACATTTTTAAAACAAAAAATTACTAGAAAAATAATGCATGATAATCTCCTGGTTAAACACGCAAGCTTGGAAGTAAAAATTTTTGGATTGAAGAACTCTAAGGGCACTTGCACTGTCCTCTACAGCCATGCTTACGGATCGTTACATAAGTTGATGTACTAGAAGTATTTTGCAATAAAACTAACTGTAAATATGAAATAACTGCCTTTCATTAGAATCTAATAGGAGTGATGAAAAAGATTGATCAAACTGTTCTATTTAAGACACATCTCACTATCAAAGGCCCGCCAGTTTCAAGCGCGAATCCGATGTGCGTGTGCGAGACGTACGAAAACCTCATCCCTCTAATGTAACCTAGCAAGACATGCACGACAGGTTAATGTGAAAAAAATTGGGATCGTTTTCCAGTGTATTGAGCTCAACATCCGTTGCATTACATTCCTTCAACGTAAACATTCCAAGATGGACTAAAATGTTTTGAATATCAGAGCGTAGTGACTATACATTGGTACTCGAATTAATTTCATCGAACACTCGAATATTCGAATGGTCGAATTTTTAGACTTCTCGCATTATTCGAATATATTGGAATTATCGAATATCTGGGGTTTTCGAATTATTCTAGTATTCGAACAAAAATTCGAATTTTTCTTTTCAAATAATTTCTCGAAACGCCTTGACGCTTTAACAAAGCAATTTCCAGAACTATCTAGATTGAAATTTCAGTTGTTTCGTAGGATTACATGAGATTAGTTCCCCAGCCGCGTCGCGGTTGACGCGCACCACAGGGTTACTACAGGTGAGGAGAAGCTTTCGGCAGGTCTTAACTCCAGCACTTTTAACTAAGTAAGGGTCATAGGAGGAACTCTATCCATCTGCGAACAAATTCTGTGTCAAAAAATAGCACACAGCTGGACTTCAGACTCGGGATGATTCATGGGCGTCAGGCCAAGGTTCGGTGTGGGGAACTTATCTCATGCAACGGTTTCTTAGGCCTATAGAGCATAGCAACTCCAGCCTATATTTTAGTGATCACTATTAGACCCCTCGCTAAGAAGTAGAGAGGTATAATATCAAGCAGTAGTGTACGATGACATCTTAAAGGCAGCACTCAGGGTTATGTTGCTCAGACCAGCTAGTAATTCTCAATGTGTCTGGAACTAATACTGCAAGAAGAATGAAGAAATGGTATTGTTTAAGTTAAGTTGTCCTTGGGCCAAAACTTATTCGTTAGGAGCTAGAGTTTACTCGGTTTTAATAAGTAGCAATAATCCTTCATATTTGGATCGGTTGTCGGACGATAAACTGTGGTAATGTGCGCTTCCTTCTTCTATACCAAGTAGCAACGAAAACTATTGTTTTCGCTGTTTTTGGCTAGTTAGCTGTGCCTTTGCCTTGATTTTTTTACTCCTTAAATATCAACTGCCTTTTCCTGTTACGTAACGAAAATGCTTGGGAGTCATGTTCCAGACAGAAATTTCCGCGTGTGCTGCCTGAAGAGAGCGTTTCAGCGAAATTTGTGTAATGAGTTTTTTTTCAGTGGAATTTCAGGAGCCTGCTCTACATTCATATACCAACAGCAGTAGTGTACAAATGTTACCAGAGAAAAACCCTTATTAGCGACGATTCTCCTACAGTGAAAGCTATAACAGAGCAGAGAATAGAAGACGAGGCGAGGTTCTCAACAAAAGTAATGACGCTAATATTTTAAGGCTAGCAACTATTCCGAAAACTAGAGAATAGTGGAGGAGATGTTTATCGTAAACAAATGGTGGTCAAATATAGAGGGAAGGAGGAAGACTGACGGAAACTAATTGAAGATTTTTGAAGCTAGCGCACACGTCCGTGAGAAAATGTAAACGAGTCTTTTGATTAAACACTTTTGACCACCAACTTGATTTTTTTTCGGAATTTTGTTGTTAAAATCTGCCTCAGCTGCGCCTCTTTTATTCCAAGAAATGTGATACTTAAGGTTTATTAGGAAATAATCCGCATGACATGATGACAAGAAATGAATATCTCCTCGTACTCTAATGTGCGGATAAAATCCTAGTTGCATGAAAAGATGAGCTACTCAGGGCGTGGTACAACAGGCAATATAGCTTTGATAGGTAGAGAAATGGCCTACGCACCTTCATTTTTGATATGTGAAAAAAGGATAACTTTCACCTTTTGAGGGAATTAACGCTAGCAAGAAGAGAGCCGTAAACTAAGTAGGAACGTAAGCGGAAATGCGAGCGACAAAGTCAACAATAAATACGCAGATTTTTGCAAGCATTAAGCTCTAACTCACAAAGAAATTCCTTCATGCCGCAAAGATGTCCACGTTTACAATGGAAACTTTAGAAACCAGCTGAAAACGTCGACTACCTGTCATTCATTTGGACACAGAAAAACATTTTTCTCCTAAGCAAAAAATGCCTCTTCAGTTACTTGCATTTTTCCGCGTTGTCAAGCGGGCTTACTCCACATTCTTGTGCTATTCTTCTTCAGAATTTCACCGCCAATCCATTTGACAAATGCGGAACTTATGGTTTTCAAAAAAGGGCAAGAAATTTTGAAGGACGCACTCAGACCACTGTTTCCTTCGTAAACTTTAAAACGTTGATTACTTGGCTGTTTCTTATTCATTTGTCACTCCTTATGTCGTTAAATGCAAAATTTTATCTGCATTGCTGCTGGCAACTGCGGAACCTTTCATTTTCACTGTATATCGCTAAAAAGTTGATTTAGAAGAGGTTGCTTAAGGCTGTGTTCAATTCTGTTTCTGAGGAGATTTAAAACGCTTTAAAGCGTGTTTTCTTTCCGAATGTGGCTTATCATGACCTAGAACTCTTGAAGTTTCTCATGTTATCGCACCTGGTTCTCTCATGACTGAACAATTACGGTTGTGTGAAATTACTACGTATTCCTTCTCAAATCCCTAAGACAGTAAGGTAACACTAAAATTGTAAGAATGGTAAACGTAGTAGTACTTCTCCCCTACACCCCAAATCTGCCTGCCGTAATATAGAAGAACCTTCACCTTTTGCATCGCTGCAGTCCTCAAAAAACCTTCACTTTTTGGCAGCCATCTTTACACTATCAGACCTATGTAAAGCAATACGTTCTTCTTGATGCACGGTAAATAAACCACAAGCATATATAATCGAATAATAGAATTTTTCACGTATCCGAATAATTCAAATACACGAATAACCGGAAATTTCATTTTTTCTAATAATCCGAGTATTCGAATTTTCTAACATTCCAGGTTTTCGAATGATTCGAATACTCGAAGAACCGAATATTTCAGGTTTTTGAATAATTCGAATATTCGAGTAGGCGAAATTTCAAATTATTCGAATAATTCTTCGAAAATATTCGTTCGAATACTAATGTATAGTAGTGACGCATGCCAAAAAGCTATTGCAGATGAGTAACTGGAATTTTATTTACTACAAAGGCTGAAACGGGGACTGCCGCCACTGCTCTTTTTCTTTCACCATCGCAGAAGCCGTGGATTTCTGCAGGTCTCAGCGCATGCCTTATGGAAAAATCTGCAAGTCTGATTTAAAAAAAAAGAGCTGACGTTTCAACGCGCATAGAAAAGTGAGCAGGTAGCAGAAATGAAACGAAGAAGTAACCACGATCTATAAACAGCTGATGTCCACCCCACATCGTTCCAAAGCAACAAGTCGCTAAAAAAGGAACCTTGTTTACTTTGTTGCAGAAAGGTGCGACGCACAGACATTAAATATTAACTGCGGAAGTAAAACACACTTGAAAGGCCGAATTTTTATTTTTAACATAGATTCTTCAATGGAGCTAGTTAGCAAACAATCTGTCTTTCTAAAATTAAAAAATACGTGTAGCCCTATAAGTGTCCAGTGAAGACGCTTCATATTAAGTAGGTAGGCCAGTTGTCCCTTGCAGGGAGCCTCCGTTCATCGATCGGCTTCACAGTCGCATTTGTAGCTCAAACCTAAACATATTTCCTCTTTGTTTCAACTAAGGTTCAAAAATGTCAGCTTAAATTTCATCTAACAGAAAATTGCTCCAGAAGATATGGTGCGCTTGTCTAAACAATATCGTGGACGAGTTGTCCATCCCGGGATGCGTTTCAGCTGAAGCACTGTATCGATTGGTCCTAAGTGAGATCGTAGATTTTTATCTTCCCGCGCTGAAGCGTGATTTTGCGCTTCAGCTAAAGGGTATACCGAGATGAGCAGTTCGTCGATAGAATCGCTCAGATACGCGCGGCGGATAGTCTAGAGCGGTGTTCTCTAGCACAGATTTCTAAGTCACAGAAGAAAAGACTTTCCAGAATCCGTTGAAAACTCAGAGCCCATCTTTAATCACATGGCACAAATGTGCGCTTTTAATATTTTCGTGCAAGTTCGATATTTTATGTAAATTACATCGTTACCAACTCGCCAAGCGAACCTGTGCTGAGAAGATCCTGAGAGCGTTTCGATTTTTTTGTACGAATCCTTCGATTGCCAAACCAGTTCGAAACCTAAATGAGTAAGTGATATAATCTCTACGCACAACAACAAACTCTGTGCAAACCTGTTGTACTGAAATGTGGCATTTCTCTGCAAGTGCGATTTTTTCCTCCTCTGTTGGATAGGGGTGCTCTAGATGGCTGTCGTAGTATTTCTGCAGAATGCACGTCGCTTCTTTGCTAAAATTCCTCCGCCTTTTTCTGTAAAAGAAGCGCGTTGAACTGAGGTATCTTCGGGGGTTAAAGCAAACCATACGTCAAGTCGGCGATTTTCGTCTGGAATATCATCACGCTGTTTGCTATTATCTGTTTTGCCTCCATCTCAGTTTGTTCATGCTTGCGACGAATAGATTCAACTGCTCGACTGACATCCTGAAATCGATAATTTGCTTTCGAAGCCGGATTGGGCCACGATCTGGCCCGTGGCCCAATCCGGCTTCGAAAGCAAATTAGTTCAAGTAACATCTTTGGTACTTCGAACTTCATGTTGCTCTTATGCAAGCCACACATAGGTGGAATACTCGAGCGCGAGGGGTACCAAAAGTGAAGGTCCGGTTTTGTCGGGTACGGGCAAAA
>KN549271.1:24923-36558 GCA_000797555.1 Oesophagostomum dentatum | reverse complement strand
CATATTTCACAACCACTCAGAGGACTTTTTCCAAATGCGAGGTACTCCTGAATTAGAGGAAGATTTGCCCTATCGAATGGTATATTTGGTTTTGCTAGGGCTGTTCTCCAAGTGCTGGCAAATTGCGTCAAAGTCGAGCGATTTTTAAGCTTTAACTGATAATATCAGGCTTCGATGAAAAAGAATCTCAAATGCGAGGTCCTCCCTGGACTCCCCTCATAATGAGGAATCGAATGATATATAACATGCCTATGTTCCATCGGCCGGGAGCCGAGATCTCGTAGCCGGGCGTAATCATAACAGGCTTACGCCCGCTTCGTTTAAAGGACGCATAAAAACGCGCGTAAGCCCGTTATGATCAGGGTCAAGCGTAGTTGCGACAGTCGCAACGGGGGGTCGACGTGGGATGTCGCTCGAGGGGAGGGGGTCGCCGTTGAGCTGATGGAAAAGCAAATGATATAGCAGCGATTTGGGGAGAGGACTCCGCGCAATTTTAGCCCACAACCGTCTAATCTCTTTGGAAATCCTCTACATTCATGATTTTTTCGAAACCCTCAGGACGACGGCGACCCTAACGATGAGCCGCAGTGATGTCCGAAAAGGGAAGGGAGTGCTATCCTTCTGTACGCACTGGGGTTACGTGATACGACCGTAGAAAATTACAAATTTTAGCTTGGCGCAACACTTCCCCTTGCAGCGCATAAACGCCCGTGGAGCGCATAAACTCTTGAGAAATGGAAAAAGTAGGGTTCACCAAAACATGCATAAGTGCTCGAAAAAGGAAACAAACTCATGAATATTACATACCTTTCCAAAGAAAAATATTCGTTCTATAGAATATTCTAAAAGAATTGCCGGAAGACTCAAATCCTGAGGAACTGTACAACGACAAACATTGGTAAAGTTCGATTTTCATCAAAAGTATGGTCGAAAAAAATGCGATTATTCGCTTCGCAATGTAAGCTTTCAGGAAACACTGTGTACGAGAGGAAACTAGAGGATTAGCCCTATCTTACTGCCCGAAAAAGATATCGTAATTCTTCCTTTTTAAGGGAAATAATCTGATGCGACCGAGCTGCGACCGAAGCCAAGAGTCGCATCAAAGCTGACCTTGGGTCGCATCAACTTAATTTGTAGAAAACGGATTCAGACATCCGTACTATCCCAAGCAGAGGAGGAGTTCTTCTAGTTTCCCTTGCCATATAAAGTTTCCTGAAACCTCACAGCTGAGAAGATTTGCTTTTGATTTTCTTACAGAAAATAGCGATGTTTGAGCGTGTAATGTTCTTGGTACTAAGAATGTTCGAAAGTTTTGCTTAGTCCGTAAGATAGTGCAGATCCTCTTCTTTCATACAATATAGAATATTGCTCATTTCTCCTCCGCTTTCAGTAAGTTAATCAAGTTTCTGCGCACCCTACTTTTCTCATTTTTTAAAGGGAACCGCGCCGCGCACGCGCGCGTGCGTTGGTGGGCCGTTTTCCAGCTGGTTTTGACGGCATTTTCTGCATCCCTTAGCTTTAACCTTTTTGTGCTTTTCTGTTTCAAGGGTTTATTTCACCTACAGTAGGGGGTCGAAAATCTCTGCTCAGAAAGGGGGAGGGGTCGCCTTGGAGGCAAGTGAGTCGCATCGGTACGCTTGACCCTGGTTATGATTACGCCTGGCTGCGAGATCTCGGCTCCCAGCCGATGAAACATAGGCATGTTATATATCATTCGATTCCTCATGCGTAAATTCGGAGGGTATTTCACCTATGATTAGAAGTTTACACACCTGGACTTTCGGCCCTTTCAGAATGTCACGGGCGCGAAAATCGCAACGGCCAAGGGTAGGCAGCGGCGTCACTGATGTTTCACTGACAATTGGTGAGCTCTGCAAGCTCACAATACGTAGTGAAACAGCTGCGTAGCAGCTCCTACAGCACTGGTGAGCTTG
Organism: Oesophagostomum dentatum; assembly: GCA_000797555.1. NCBI lineage: Eukaryota > Metazoa > Nematoda > Chromadorea > Rhabditida > Strongylidae > Oesophagostomum > Oesophagostomum dentatum. The sequence goes on along the minus strand of KN549271.1, from coordinate 34,624 downwards.
CAGAACTCCCCAACTCTAAAAAGTGCTTAAGATTACGCCACGATTTTGTAGCAGCTTGCCTGTTTTCGTGCGTTTTTCGCAGCCTGGTCAAATTTTAGGCCGAGGCAACGCCGCAGCAGGCCCTCGACAAAAATGGCCAGCCAGTATTTTGCCGCGGAGCGGTATTTTCTGACCCCGTTCCTGGTTTACCGCTGTGTCGCTGACGCTTGCTACTGGGCACTCAGTCTATATATCCAAGAAAGTAGATGAGGCTTTTTTCTGTTTACCGAGCTTGTCGACAAGCACTTTCATAAGGAGAAGCTAATTCCGACGGGCTCGGCAAAACCTAATAAAACTTTTGCCTACTTCCTCGAATACGGCATCTAAAAGGGTTCTTAGGTTTATACAACTTCTAAAACGGTGCATAAAGTTTACACTTATGGTAGCTTCGCAGTAATAAGAAAGGACGAGGTAGTTCTTTAAGCATGTAAAAAGTTCTTTATAACACATTGGACAGATTATTGTCTAAAATTCTTACAAAGAGTACGGTAGGGGATATCTTGATTTCGATAAATGACTGTCTTTACTGTGCCGTGACAAGGCGGTAGCTGTTCTTTGAGTTTATGAGAAGTTATATTTTATCGCGGCGATCATGCGATGCGATATTTTTTAAAAATATTTTAATGCATTTTTCCTCGTTTCTTTGCATGAGGAGCGGTAAGATGAAAAACATTACGAGTTCCACGTTTTCCTAGTTTAGCTTTACCACGATTCAAACGTTCGTGAACAAATATCGTGGTTGTTTTTGATGTGCAATTAAAACTTGGACTTAATTTCCCGAGTATGAGGTAGTACCGTTGTCCGAGGTCGAGTGGTTGTCGGTTGTCAATCAGCAGTAAATGACTGGCCAAGTAAACTGGTCGTAGCTAGCAAATACTTCTGTGTCTGTTATCTGTGATAGACGGAGGTACTAGAAAGGAAAGTGCAGAAACCTAGTTGGCACCTCTATAACACGTGTATTTGATTGGGGGTGCATGTGGTCAAGATACCGCGTGCGACTATTTGCCTACGTTTGCTTATGTAAACTGCACCCTGGTCGTTGAAACGGCGTTTGATCGAAAAGAGTGTTTTGAACTTTTTCACCAGCATTGTGCAGGCTTAATGATATCGACACTTTTATATGTACCCTAGTTTTACAGTTGAAATTAAGGCCACTAACATCACCGAACAATTTGAAGCAGTCAACCATGTAGTGTAGTTAAGCCATCACAGTGTGAATCATGAATAAGCACACTCTCTGCTTCAATGAATCCTCATTAAAAGATTACTCTTCTGCGACAATTTTAATGGCGTCTGACTTTTGCCGCCTTAGGGGGAACCGATTGCATTTAATATCCAGATAAGAGGCGAAACGAACCAAAATGTTTCAACCTCTCACCGATTCTAAACCTTTCGTTTTTCATTCTTTTTGTTGGTTATTCTACATTTAAAAAAACAGCCTAAAAGTTCACCGCTAGCTCGTCCACTAAAAGCTTTTTGACAACTTGCTTCATTGCTTCAAGTCAGCTATTTAGAGAATTCGTCTCATGAAACTGTGTATTTGCATGTGTGGACAAAATACTATCACCATTGTTGAGAGGAAGCAAAGACAGCTGTTAGAATGGTTGTTTAAACTTCCAGAGCTGTCAATGAAAGCTGGCACGAAATGCTTTCTTACGAATTTTTTGAATCAATCGGACTATAGTGTGACAAAAAAACTCTGAGAATTTCTTTAAATAACAGGCACCGCGAATATGTGCAGGGTTAAGCAACCATGTGTAACCAAGAAGAGCAACCAAGGCATGTAAGTGCATTTCTTCATGTTCTGGCGCACAGAAAAACAGTGACTATTTGCATTTTCCTCAACGTATTTACCAAGGCAAGTTCTCTGACTCGAGCGTTGCGTTCCTCTTCGTTCAGAATTTAACGTCAGCGCTGAAACCACGCTAAAAGTCAACTGCCTTACTTGCGCATAATAAAGTGCACCTAAATGCCCAGCTCTCTCACTGAAACTAAAAAAAAAATCAGTCCCAATACTTCTGCCAAAATTCATTCCAAGGTTAGCCATCTGCGAAATACTGCGAATTTCATGCTGAAATTGCCGAAAAGGGGCTCAACATCCGTTAGAGAAAAGTGTTATTTTAAGAATCCGTTTGGCTTTTGGAGGAACAATGCGCCAGTGTTAGTGGTCAAAGAATTACTTAATTCACGGACAGCTAACAGAAATGTGACGGAACTACATCCACGGATATGAGACGTAGGCCTCACTTGTGACAAGCAGTCTGCCAAAGAAACAGGGATTCACTCCTAATCCCTTATTAAAAAGTCAGTCCAGAAAGGATTTTTGAGCAAGTCGTCTTGTCTTGCATATGTGCGCTGTAGGTCTTACTAAACAATTCTGCACACAAAAGCGTCAATTAACGGCTGTTTTTGTTAAGTGGAGAAGTAATTGGCTCCAGTATTCCACTGTTGGTCATCCAGTGCTCGACAAAAGCATTAGAAACCTATATTTTTGCTTAGCCATTCACGTGCATTTATATCGAATTTCTATATTTAGATAGAATTGCCAGTTCTCGTGTGCTGACAGAAAATATGACTTTATTTCGTTGCTCTGGAAATAAACGGATTTCCGGTTGCCTGCAAGCTACATATAGAACACTGAGTCTTGTATAGCTTTGGCAAAATCATTGCCAAAAGAAAAGCTTTGTAAAGATTTGTAGTACCTGATGATCGATGGGCCTGAGCATTTGTTGGTTGCGCAACACTCGACATATATCAGCCTTGATGTGATCGCATCCCTAAATAGTTCGTGGCTGATAGTGTTATGCAAGAAAGAGGGATGCGGTCGGAACAATGTTGCCTACCATTTCAAACAATTCAAGAAAGCATCACTAGGAAGAAGCTGTCGTAAATTGCAACGCGAATCTAGGTCGGCGAGAGCCCCAGACAATGATGAATAAATACGTTTCATAACCTTAGCACACCTTTGCTTTTGCTTGCCCACTTCTTCTCTTTCTCTTCCATCTTTAACACATGCGTGTCGGTTCTAGTTTATGGCAAAATTTTGGTCAAAGTTGTTTTCCTTACAGTCTTCTTCACAGCTGGGTAACTAAAACATTTTTACATTTAATGCATCAATTTACAGGAATTCGAAAGCATTCGTAAATATTAGGGTGGTAGGAAATTCCTGATCATCATTTTTTGAATACGTATTTTAGAGAGAAATTAATGATGACTTGAAAAAGTGGCGTCGGATAAAGGTCTCCGAGGCAGCACTTTCAATACAAGTATATTCATTTTGTTGCTCCATGAGCAACGACATGCCCGCAAAGCTAAGAACTGCAGCTAAAGGTGGGTCGGAGGCCAGCATAAAAATCTGCGTCAAATATAGAGGAAGATACGCCCCATTTGTGCAATGAGGCCGAGGGCATCCTAAAAGTAGCACTAGATCGACGACGTCTGCTACTTCGTGGATGAGTACTCTGCAGCAATTTTCCCGGTCAGGAATGAATTTGAATGAATGTGATTTCGCGGACTAATTTTTTTATTTGATTGCGCGCCTTCTACTGAAGTCGCATACGGCCTTAAGCGCAATGACGTGGAGAAGTCTTGTAATTCCACTCATAACCAGGGGTTATAATTCTTTAGCTAGTGCGCAAAACTTATCTGCTGGACCATACAGGAAACATCAACAGTACTCTAAGAGTTCTATTAGAAATAGGTTTCTGGTTCAGAAGATGCAAAAGGCGATGAAGATAGGGGACGCAAAAATTGCGATTTTTAGACTTCATATGGAACTTTTTAATTCCTAATTTATAGAATCCTGTACCCTTTAGCGGTATAGGATGCTAAAAATTACGTTGTAAACAATATTTAAAAAACACGAGATTACACCGATAATGCTGGAGTTTGGAGTGGTAGTCTTCCAAAGTCGTGGATGCCGGTAATGTCGGACGAGACTTTTGAGATGAAAATCCGCATCAGAATATAGGAGCGGTTACAGTTTCACGATGACGACAAAAAAGCACTGTAAAGATATCCCAACCATTCCAAAAAAGTTCTGTCACTAGTGGACCTGTCATAGATAAGTCCAGCAGCCGACCAGAGATTAACATCTAGGCCTGTACCAAAGTCCTCTTCTCTGAGAAAATCTGTGCTGAATTGTCTGCTGACAATCGACTGCCTCATCGGATCCAGAACGGGCCTAATGATGTAAAATACCAGCTTGATCTGATAGAAGGAATGCTTGGATGAAACTGAAAAATGCAATCTCCGTCCTTCAGTGAACGTTCATTCGAAACTCAGCTGGACGAAATAATGAAATAGCGCGGGCATGAGGACGGAATAGACGAGGATGGGCTGAAGTTTTGCAAGTTGCTATGGAGCCACTTACATCTCCGCGTCGTCAGCAAAATTGTCTCAAACGCTGTGAAGCCCAATTCTAGTAAAGAATAAGACCCGCGAAATAGTGACAGTTGTTTTATATTTTTGATCAAACGCCCAACCATCGTGCTCCATTTTGATCACGGAACGATCGAATAAGTCTTCTCTACAATTCATGAATTTTCTCAAGAAAACTGCTAATACGTTAAAGCTAATTCTTTGCTTTTATGCCATAAAGACGCAGAACTTTTAGGGTGATTTCAGGGAATTTTTGAATCACTTCTGTAATACTTTGGTCAGCTGAATATCCTCGCAAATTGTTAGGCTTTGCAACTGTCCGGCTAACGGTTTCGTTATCGGACTTGGTACGGGTTCTAGTATTACATGATATTTACTTGATACTACTTACTTTACTTTACGTTTTTTGTATACGCTCGTGTAATTCACTTTTTTATGTCAAATTTAGTACAACATAAAACAAAAATTATACAACTTCAATTCTAGTTATTCTTTTATTCAAAACAAAATTTAGACCTCATTTTTTTTACTTTCGAAACGATCTTACACGCTGTATTACAATGTTTTTACTTTCATACAATTCTTATATTTTTAAATTTTATTTATCAAAAAATGTGGAAGTCCTTATTCGACAAAACTGCCAAAACAATTACATTTCTTATAACCTATGCTATTAATATAAACTGTAAGGTGCTCCACGCTTTCGCACGACGTGGGATTCGGAAGGTCAAGGTGTCATCAATCTTAATGTTAGTTCTTGTTGATGAAGTTATAACTCGAAGTTTACCTGCTGCAGTTCGCGAATGTTTGTGTGAAGCAGTTCCCTGAGCTCGCCCATTTTTTGTTCGTAGGCTTTCTCCAGTTTCTCAGACTCTTCGTCTGCTTCATCTGGGGGCTCCACTGGTAAAACAGGATAATCCAGTGCTCTCTGTAATATGTACTACCATAAACGTTGTCCAGGCGGGACAGTACTAGAGCCTCTCATTAGCATTTTTCTCTTGCATGTCTAATCTTTTGTTGATTTAGATAACTGTACAGGACTTACCAACATTTGGTTGATTTGATGACAGGGTGGTGGACTCTCGTATATGGTTGGATCTAACTGCATACCTAAACATTTGAAAGCGAACCTGACGTCAAAAAAAATTCTAAAAATTTGAGAAATTAAATTAAAAACTAAAAATTTGAAGAAAAACTTTATAAATCTTGGTCTTCAGCGATGCAAGGTATCTTCTACGCTACTCTACTGTCACCAGGAAATTCCTATGACTTGGTAGAACTATGCGAACAGATGCACTACCAATTTTTGGGGCACAATTTAAGTTCCAAACCATGTTTCAAAGTGATCGACGCCAGGGCCCGGCTCAACCAGGCTTTTTGAGACTTTCGAAAACGAAGCCTCCCTTGAAACAAAAGGAAATTATAAAGTTCCCTTTGAAAGAAAATCTTGTAGAATGTAGCTAAACAACAGTAAAGCACGAATACCTATTTTTAAAGAAAAATTAGCTGCTTACTCTTCCTTCTGTTCTTCTTTTTCATAAGATAAATCTTCTCTTAGAAAGCGGTTTTCTGAGAGCGCAAAAATTATTTCTGAACGTTTTATCCACTCCAGAAACCTAACCCGACACCCTAGCGACTTCGGATGAAATACGTCGTGCTGTTGTATGACCTTACAAAAAGAAAACAGTGGAAATGTTGTGGAAGAAAAAAATTATTGCTCTGACGCGTATAAAGATTATACGACTTTGTTATTAGCAAGGCTGGATCAACTTAGCTAACTAATTTGCGCAGATTTCCCCATCGTTCGAGCATAAAAAGAGAATTTTGAAGTTCTTTCCTTCTCCTGAATTCGAAATTCGCGCCTATTTTCTCGAGGCGCGTTCTCTTTCACGTTCTTTTTGGAGCGAGCGAAGTGATGTACAAAGGCTAAAAATCATGCTAAATTTTATGTATTACTATTAGTATTAGTATTAGTGTTTATTTCGTTTCTCCGGTTTCTAAATATTTTTGGCTTTTTTCTTTGATAGAATTACTTGAGTTACGTTTTGCAAATGCCACAAATGATGACCACAAAAATTTTGAACTTTCCTCTAGATAACATACGAAGCCTCTTCTGAATTTTTTTCTACTTCACGAATCATAGCTTGACTTGGAGCTCACTCGTATACGGCCCTAACTGGAATATAGACGCTGTTTAATCCTTTGAATCCCGCTGGTACACATACTTACTTAAGAAAAGAGAAACAAGTACTACAGTATTCCCTGCTCTTTAAAAGAAACGACTGTCCCCTGAAAGTTCCACGTGAATGCAGTTGGGTCGATTTTAAACATTGTCAATGGAGGGAAATACGTGACGTCCAAATCGCCTTTTTTGACTTTTGATCGATTTTTCAAAATATCTCAAGTTATGTTATACAGAAATTTTCATCCCAAGCATTGTTTTTTTATAGTATAAACAGAATTTTTCGACTGGCATCTGGCATATTTTAAGACAACAGCTTTCCAAAATCACGGTTGTCAACAGTGCCCACCTCGAAACTTTGACGAGAAAAGTCGTAACCACTATGAGAATACGGGTATTTCTACTGTATCGATGATGGCTAAGAAGAATGCAGCTGGACTGAATCGAAAACAAAGCACAAACATTACAAAACTTCGCCAAAATTGCACCTGATGCTCCCTCCCATCCAGTAACATATTTTACACCTCGTTTTTCGATTTCAATATGACTTCCTGTGCTATGTTGCAATGTTTTTAAAGTACAGATATCCTTATCCGACAAATGTGCACGACAATTGCAACTCGTATTATCTGGACAATTGATGTGGCCCATAAGCACCTCCCTCCATTTTTCGCAGGGACCGGGACTTAAAGGGTTAAAAGTTCTTTATAGCCATAGCCAGATAATGCTTATAGTAGAGAATACAAATGTACTAACAGACTCCTGACTGAAAATTTAACATGTTGCGCCCCATTTTTTTGTCAAAGAGTCAGACAACAAAACTGTATAGAGTTGAGATCTCCAAATGAAATTTCTTAGTGAATGGTCTTCAAAAGAATTGAGAGGCAGAAGTACTTGGCGCCTGCGGCAACGCAAGTGCCCTACCGCGCCTTCAACACTGAGCCTTTGCAGCGCAGCTTATGGATTATAGATAGTCTAGGATTGACTTGCACCTGGAGCCGTTCGCTACGCTTGCTTCAGAGGCGATGGCGATGCTCACAAAGGGTCAAGCATGTGTTGTGCCAGCACAGCAGAGTGGAGTGACTTGGAAGGCCAAGCTCGGGGAAGGGGTCGACCTTGGAAGTGTCATTTTTTGAAAATGAACAGATTTGTGGAATAAAATATCTGTGGCAGTGCTGGTGTTGAAATCTATAGAGGCTCTTAGAGCTGGGCCCGCACCAAAGTTCTTTCATCGGAGAAAATCTCTGCTGAGCAGTCCGCTGACAGCCGATTACCTGATCAGATCCGGAGTTTCGTAAGTTGCTGTGGAGCAACTCACACCTCTGCTGACGCATCATCAGTCAAGGTGTCTCAGATGCTGTGAACCATCGAAAAGAAACGCAAAGTGTGCTGATTATTCTAGTGGGATGTATTCCTCGCTTTTGGAAGCTGCATCAATCAATTCTAGCAAAGAAACGTTAGGCGAAATGCTGAGTGTTGCTTGTCACTATTAATCTACCGCCCAATCACCACGCTCTATCCTGATGTAGGATAGATCGAATCAGCCTTCGCTACAAATCACGGATTTTCTCAAGAAAACTACTGATGCTTTAGAGCTACTTTCCACGCTTCTATGCCATAGAGACAGAGAACTTTTGGGGTAATTTCAAATAATTTTTAAATAACTGCTATATTTGGGTCAGCTGAATAAATACCTGCGGGAATTGATAGGCCTCGCAGTTGTCCGACTGACAGCTTTTTCATCAGATCTCAAATGAAGGAACTTTGGTACAGGGCGAAATTTCGCAGATAGGAAAAACTTGTTAGACTGAGAGAAAGGAAAAGTTTACGAAAAATTCGCTACTGCAAATTCACATTCGAGAACCTAGTAAGTATATTTTTTTTAAATTTCGCAATTTCTTTGGAACGTAAAAAAAAGAAAAATGAGGATATAAAACTTGCTTAATATTAATTGCGGAACAGAACTGTTATTTTTTTCTAGAAAATTCAAGGGACTCTACAAAAAATCCTTATATATAAAAGAATATATCCGCCGCCAGGTTCCAGAAAATTGCATGGCAAGTGAGCGTCACAGAAATGATACGCAGCCCGCGAAAATTTGAATTAGCGGCTGACCTAAAATCCCAATATCGTTAGCAACGGTACGAAAAGACGGGGAGCACGGAAAAGAAGGGCAGGAAGGGGGGGGGGTATTTTGACCAGCTGATTTCAAAAATGGCATCGGTTTGATAGATAACCTCACCCTGATAAGGTATCAGGGATATCACGGGTTCCCCCGTAAGGCCGAAGGTACCAGAAATTGCGCATGCATTCGAAAATGGGGGTAATTCGACCCGCTGAGTTCAAAAATGATATCGACTTGATAGGATAACCTTACCCTGATAAGGTATCAGGGATATCACGGGCTATCACGGGTTCCCCCGCAGAGGCGTAGCTACCTGAAATTGCGCATGTATTCAAGAATGGGGGTAATTTAGACCCGCTGAGTTCAAAAGTGACATCGGTTTATGGTAGGGTAACCTCATCCTGTTAAGATATCAGGGATATCACGGGTTATCACCGTTCTTCTGCACATAAAACATAGATCTTGCCGTATTTAAAAAAGCATCGACCAAATTAAATATTTGCCTCGAAAAACGTCAGTTCAACTGGGAAAATCGCTGAATTCTCGCAATTTTCGCTGGAATTTTCGCAGATTGAGGGTTTTTCCGCAGGAAATAGTCTAGATTTCAGCTTAAGACCTTTCCTATCAATACTTGAGGTAAAGGCTTGATCCACCCGCTCTCCCTACATTTGGAGTTGATTTTTTGAGCTTCTCCTGCTCCCATTTGAAAAATTTCCTTCGCCTGGGGCCCAATGAGCTCCGGGCGTCGCATGAGAGGAAAGCTCTGCTTTTCTTTCATTGGGGCGCGCCGCGTAATTTTGGATGTGAGATTTATTTGATTGCTTAGACGATACAACTCATATTTGATAGCGTATGTGTGATGGCAGTGAATTTTTACGACGAACTCGTATCGGCGGACAAATGACTTACCAGCGAAACTGCTCCCTGGGCCACCATAATAATAAAGATCCGGGGAGTACGCCTGAATGTGTTCGC
>KN549270.1:208207-224901 GCA_000797555.1 Oesophagostomum dentatum | reverse complement strand
CCCCCCCAAAAAAAAAAATTTTTTTTTTCTGCGACCCGCCACTGCCATTTACCCATAACTGCAGTTCCTGCTCCACCCTGTACAACGTCATTTTGAACAAATAAGAACAAAAAAGTTGTAGAACAGCGTAGTTTGGAGGGTATTAGAGGCACTGCAAAAATTTTTCTAGTGCTGAGAAAGAGTCTCACTCAACACCGTCAGAACGAAAGAGCCAAGCTTTGAAAAGTATGTACCTGTTTAATTTCTTCTTAGGTTCCGAGTGAAATTTAGTGCATTTAAAATTTCTTAGAACTCATTCAATCATAGTCACTAATTTCAGCACGTGCGGCACCCTCAGGTTTAAAGGAAACAGCAGTGTAAACTGGATCACACTTGCTGCTCAACTTACCCAGAATTGTAGACACAGAAGGGTCAAACGTTGCGTTAGCTGGTGCCTTCCATGCTCCACTAGAGCCCGTCTGAAAAGTAAATCGGTTTATTTATCGTAATTTGGCTATGAGCTTTGTGAAACAAATATTCGAAGACACCTCTTTGTATTGAACTGATATGATGGAGGGTGGCTGCTCAGCTTGCAAACTATTCCATCTTAGAAGCAATGAGGACCCCGTAACATTATCAGGACGAAGGGTTCCAGGAATATCCTTGGTTCGCGCAGATGCCTAAATTTTAAAAGAAGTGTCCGCTGAGATAACTACTCTTCATGATATGGTTTCCTGCTGGAAAAAATGGCTTTTATTTTTGTTTCCGCCAGATGTACACAGTGATTTGATGGCAGATACAAACCTCCTGTGAGACTGCGTCAGAATCCTCCAAAAACTGTGACTTTACATGCGACTTGTGAATCGACGTGGCCTAGAAGCATGGTTTGACGAAACAATACGAATATTTCCTGCGAAATAAAGTGAATCGCCTGATACCCAGAACTTGTATTCTGTTGCTGGCCTCAAATTGGTGACCTTCACCCTACAAGGGCTGACCAGACATGTCGCTGACTCTGTCGTCGTTGGCGAAAAGACGCCGTCCATGTACTCCTGCACGGCAATGCTGGACGGCGACGAAAGGCCCGACGCTTGCTGTGAGATCTATGACGAAAACTTACAGCAAAGAAACATTGCTTCAGTGCACAGTAGAGTGGGAATTTCAACCTTATACTTAATTTCAGAAATTGGAGCATTCAACGTCTCGGGTAGGTTCCAGTAGAGGTACACCGTGTCTGGAGTTACAGCCGCCGCTTGCAGCGAACGAGGCGCCGACGGATATCCAAACCTAGGTAGTGAGATAAAGTATGCTGAAGAAGTGTCCACAGAGTAACTATTATTTTACCCAGTTCGAAATGGTTTGGCTTCCGAAATACCGCTGACGTCTGAGTAGCGATTGAGCCATGCCACAGTGACATCATAGTCAGTTTCTTTATCAAGAATACCATTCTCGACATGGATTTTATCGGTGTAGCTCCGAATATGCTTCACCTTGTCGGTGTTTTTGCGAGTAAAGTAAACCTGGAACAAGCTTAGATGCTACCCCACCTAGACTACATCAGTTCTTCGGAGACGTCAAGAGCTAACCTCGTAATGAGTCTGCGGCAAGGAAATTCCATGGCACATACTTGGTGGAGGAGGTTTCGACACCTCTAGGAACGCACCTGTTTTACCTTCGTTAACAATACTAAATTGTATACCAGCTGAAGAAGGTAGTGTGAAGCAAGATCTGTCTAAACAGTGGTTGGTGAGGTAAGCTGCCACAAATGCTTATCTCAGACACTGACCTGGGAAGGGCTTGGCTGCTCTGGCTTACAGCAAGAATTTGGCGAAGTGGGGGATATGCTATAGGTATTGGGATAACGGTCTCCTTCCCATAAATAAGCATCTCCGAAGACGTTACGAAGACGAACAGTTTATCGGCTATGGCAAATGCCGACATGGCTTTGAGTCCCTTTTCTGAATAGGAAGTCGTTTTTTTAATCGCAATTTTGAACCTCGATGTAGGAATGTGCACAGCAGACAGCGTATAAAGCGCTGATTTGTTGTACCATCTAGGACCTTCAATTGTTTTATGGAGGTTTTCTGCATCTTACGGAAGTCGTTGAGCAGTCACATATTGTCCAGAAAATCGAAATTTTTGTAAATAGAATGTTTGCCTTGGGAGTCACCTATATGAAAGTTTTTCAAGACAAACAAAGTTGGCACGCATATACATTTACTGAAGAGAAGAGCGGAGTATAATGTCTCCAATAATACAGTCAGTGGCTGGAGTGGCTAGAGAGACGAAGTGGACTTTCTATACAAGAAATGAAAGAAAAACAATGGTTTCGATACAGGAATGCCACGCTAAAATTTCTAAGTGTGTCGCGAGTGTTTTGCACCCCCATTCTGAAAAATGCGCTCAACGCATTGAGAGAGTTCTGCTCTACTCCATCCTGCTTTGCCGTTTTTTGACTAAAGTTAACTCGTTCAAGCGCTAAAGAAAAATAGCGTTTCTTCGAAGCTACCACGGGGTCGAACACCATGACGTTTCTACATGCGTATGCGAAGGGCTTTGCGTGCTCACAATGGAACGATGATAGGTGGCCGTGGCCGATCGGGATGAAACCGTGCTCATGGAAGATGCTCCACAGAGAAAGCGAACGCCATGCTGCAAATTTGCATAGGGGTCCTACATGGAGTAGTAGAGGCTGGAAAAGGTGTCGTGCCCGCCCCAGTACATCGTTGGCTGACCATTCGTTAGCGAGCTGGATAGCGCAGTAACTGTGATAATGATGGAAATTGACACTCCTGATAGAGACCAGCCGGAAACAAAAGCTGTACTAGGGTTTGGAATGGTTCAGGGTTTCTCATCTAGATACACCGGTGCTCCTCAGGGATAGCACCTTTTCAGGGATAGCACGCAGAACACTAATACCTGTTTATAAGAGTCTTTTGAAGAATTATACGTAAAGATGAATGTTGAAAGGATGTTGCTGTTCACAAGTCTACGCTGAAAGCGTCGAAGAAACAAAGTGCAAAATCGCAGTTAAAAGAGGATCCGAACTAGCGACCGACTGCATGACAGTCCGCACTCCAGTCACTGCGGCATCCAGCTTACTGACCGCCAGTTAACCGCCGATTTATTAAGGCAGGCGCGCCACCTCACTACTCCATGCAGGACCTTCATGCAAATTTGCAGCATGGGGTTCGCTTTCTCTGTGGAACATCTTCCATGCTACATGGTTTCATCCCGATCGGCCACGGTCACCTAGCATCGTTCCCTTGTCAGCTGGTATTTTTCCATTATTATGATAAATATGATTGGAGTTTCATGCTCGCTCTGTGAGGGCATCATTGCTGTGGCACGGAAATCCGACCCGTCAGTAGAACCAACCATGGCGACAGGTACAGATAGGGATACGAAGGAAGCTGCTGCAGACGTTCCAACCGCAATAGCTTGACATTCTTTCGGGACCAAATGCTGTCTTTAAAAAAACTAGCCACAAAACTACCGGCGAACATATTTGTGGAGCTGTGGATGAGAGCAGTTCCGATCACACTGAATTTATTTATCCAACTTTTTTAAATGTATTGTGGGCTTTTGTAAAGCACTAGATATGGAGTAGCAGATGCACAACGAACTCTTGACTCATATATACCATTCATTATATATTATACGTGGTACTAAAGAATTGTCTGTTCAACAGATATTAAATTTTTACCTCCGAACTTGTTCCAATCTATGCGGACTTCATTACACTTATTATTCTCCTCTACGTCGATAACAATTAAACCATTCCAGGTTAATGCATAAATTTTTGGCGAAGATGCTCGATTCCACGCAAATTCTGCAAAAGCGCTTTTAGAGAACACCTCTTCTACTATATGCAGTATAGACGCACCTGTCATCATCCACGTCACAGTCTGGCTATTGAGACAAGGCACGGCCAGTGCTAGGTTCTTCTCATGACTCCGTGAAAGATTTAGTGAAAATAAAGATCCATTTCTAGTTAGCAGATATGCGGTGCTAAATCGGTGTTTTGGCTCGAAAGGTGGTACGCATAGAGACTTCTTATATGATGTGGTACGACATAATCTTTCAGACACCTCTAAAATTCTAAAGTTTGGCGAAGATTCTGCTGACCTCAGTCCCTTTAGCGTAGAGCAGATAAAAAGAAACCTTTCTAAGGAAATCGCTTACACTCTTCAAAGAAAATAATGCATTCTGCAGCCGCTGTTCATTGAAGCAAATGGAAATATTTTTCATGCGTCAGAGTAGAATTTTTATTCAATGGCATTACCATTGCAACCTTGCACCCGGTCTAGCTTAATATAATAAGCATTTTCCTCTACTCCCTCTCTCTTCTTTCTGCGCTCTTTGTTTACGACTCGAATTTTATTATAATACTGCTAACCTGTATGAATTTTGCTACGACAGGAAGTAAGCAATGATATCAGCAAAGTTTTCAGATTTTTCTGTTGAGCAAGAAGAAACAGTGCCAAAAGTGGATGCTGACATTTGAAAAACGAAAGCTACCTTATAGAACCGTGTACATTCTTGCAGTTTCGTTAATACCAAACCCAAAAATCATTGTTCCCCCCAAAAACATGCCCTTCAAACTTTCAAGTATACCATTTTTTTAAAACATTTTCTGTCGAAATTATTTTTAATATCGGCCATAATGATTTCCCTGTGGCGTGTTGTCGTATACTAAATAAGACCTACCGACATCAGCGGAATCACTGCTAAAGAATGCAAACTTTAGAGGTGCCGAAATTTTGGGTCGCACCGTTGTACTAAGCCAGACCTACTTCTTGAAAGGATCGAAAGTTAGCTGTTTTGCATCAGTGGCTCCAGTTGAAAGCTCGATCAGCTTCCTCGGAGTTAGCAAAGAAGTTGTTAAAAAAGCATCCAAAGGCAGCTGGTAAAGCGCTTGACCAGAAACCAGTAGCAAGCGATGGCCAACCCAGTCAGACGTCATGGCGTCTACCTTCGCCACATCGCCACCAATCGAAACCTTAAAAATCTTCTCAGATTACAACCGTCCAAACCGAGGTTAAACATTCTGCCTGATTTCCTTGCTTCGCTCACCTTGTGCACAATGTTGTCAATGTCGTTCGTGTCAATCTGCACAAGTACAGGCTGCAAAGAATCCTGCTCCTTTCTCACAGCAAAGAGGTCATTTCCAATAAATGCAATAGCTTGATATTCCATCTAAATATTTAAATAAGGCATGCTGTATTGATGGGAACATCTTACCCTAATGTTCTATGTGTTAATAGTGTAACAAATAAAAAATCAATTTCGTGAGCGCCACTGTTTGATGATGTGCAACGCCCAGATGAGAGCTTTAAAATACTACGTTTAGTAACCGTATCATAGTTATACAGGGGATTACCCACTCCAAGCGTGCATGTGGATCTACGAAAATTTACTATTGATCATTTTAATACAAAAATTTTTCCTCAGCCATTAAACGGAGAAAATTCTGAACAGAAACGTTAACGTAGTATGTTAAAGCTGCACTCCTATTTCGTAAGATATTGCCCGCAAGCTTGCTCTGGAACTACTACCTATAAGCTCCCAGAAAGTCGTGATCACCGCGTTTCACAGACTCCCACGATAAGAACTTAAAGGCAGCACCCACGCTTGGAACCCTTCCTGAGTTCTCGAGGAATTCTGAAAGAGGAACTCAGAAAATGGGTTGAGGTTTCAATTTTTCGACTCAAAAATCATTCATGACCAAGAAAATCGCTGCAGAAGACTCGTCAGCGATTTCGTGGACGAGTTGTCCAACTAGCTTTCTACACTAGTTAGAGCGCTATAACCCCTGGATATGAGTAGAACTGAAAGTCTCTTCCATGTCCTCGCGCTTATGGTTGGATTACCCCAAAAGAAAGCTCATAGCGAAATGCAAAACTCGTCTGCGAGATTGAGGACGAGTCTTCTCTAGCAATTTTCTCGATCAGGAATGAATTTTGAGCTGAGAAATTTGAAGCTCAACCCTTTCTCTAGTTCCTCTTTCAGAATTCGTTGAGAACTCAGAAGGAGTTCCGAGCGTGGGTGCTACCTTTAAGAGAGATGAAGGGGTTTTTAAAATCTAACGTTCTCCCCAAAACTCTAATGCTGTAAAGAAATGGTCTAAGAGCAGTTAGAGAGTTCCAGCAGTTTACATTTGCCGGCATGCAAATTTTTGCAAAATTTTGGTCATCACGCCAGTCCACTGTTTGCTGAATAATTTCAAAGTTTTTCGAATGTGAAAAAAATGTGAGAACCCCGTCTCACCATTTAGGACCTTCAGTCCTTTGAAAAGCGGGTTTTCTAATTTCCATAATTACATCTATACCGCCATGGCTATCCTATCGTATAGAAAAGTCAAAGCGAGAGATGGTCAGTAAGAATGAAAGATATAACAATATATAGCGGGCTTGCGTTCGCGGTACGTGTCCACCCTATACATCTATTCTAAATCTGAAAAGTTCCACTTTTAAACATTAAGCTTCTAAAACTTGTCAAAACTATCGGGAAAAAGGACATTGAATGCTAGAATAAAAGAAATTAATGATAGCTTACAAAGAAAAAATGCCTCCTAGCAGGCTGTTTTAGACCGGTACTAAAGCCCCAGAGTTGCGAACACTTGGCTTTCGGCATCTCTCCAGAATGTAGCACACATATCTCACGAGATGTTCATGAACCCGCTATCCTAGTGCATAGGATTGCATCATAACAATGTCGCGAGAATATGGTTGCGAACTTGTTAGCAAATCGGTTGCCATGAGATCGGTTGCCATGAGGTCGTAGACAACAAAATCACGGAGAAATAACGCGCTCGCTTATGAGGTGCACTGTAACGATCTCGGCCGAGTTCATGTACTGTCTCATCAAGCAGTCTGCGGACGCACACATCCCCGCGAACGCGTTGGGACTCGTTAAACGGCCGTAGTAGGAGATACCTGGGGGTCGATCAATTGCCGGCTCTGCCTGATTTGTGTGTCCGCAGACTAGTTGAGGACATAGGACATTGAGATGATACTGACACTCAATAAACTGCTCGGATGCGCCTCCATCTTGCCGTACTGCGCCCCCAGAAATAGCAGCTGGTCTTGCCACGCACGTTTTTTTTGCCATGGTGGGGATGTTTTGGAAGGACTGCTTTCTTGTTTCTACTGCAGCTTTCACATTTAATACAACGTTCTCCGGAGCATTCCCTCCATCTTATGCGCTGATCTGTTTCGCCGTTTTCGCCGTGCAGCCGACTTTAGCTTTAGTTCTAGTATTCTATTTTTTGATTAAAAAGCTGTCACCGCTGTTTACTTCAGCGTAAACGGACTAAAATTGGGAAATTAATTGAGATAAATTCGGGAATTATCAGCAATGTAGCAAGGAAGATAAGAAATGTTTGATTAGGAAATTTTTCGAAATAAAATTTTGTTCAGACTGATAGATTTATCTTGGTGACAGTAATCGTTTCACACTTGGCACGAGGCTTTACGGAGAAGGGGCAGGTGAAGTTACTCTTAAACTTTTCTAAAATTATGGATTTATAAAATTCGTACAAAACGAATCATGGACGGATGATAAGGTTGCAAAAACATCGCACCCTAAGGAATTGATCTTGCATGAGATGTGGTGCAGTCACTTCTATGAATAAGCGCCTTTACAGCTGCCAAAAGACAGGAGGACTCTGGACATCTGGATCGACCACCAATCGATCTACACCGTTCCTGCGCTGATATCGAGAGATTCTCGCGAGAGTGCCACCAACGCCTCGAGCTCGTTCGTTGCCAACTTGTTGGCAGCGTCACTGTCACGACGTGGCGACTTCACCAAGGGCCAAGATGTAGGAACGCATTTTTTATAGAAGTAACCACCAACTCTCTTCACTCACTGTAGCAAACAATTCTCTCTCCCTCTTCTAATTGTAATTACCGTTTACAGGAAAGGAGAATGATTTTAACGAGCAGCAACATCTCCAAGTAAACAAAATTCTGCTAACCTACTTTGTTTACCTGAGCAACCTGGCGCTTTTCTCTCTTAGTTGGCTCATCTTGTGTAACATTGGTTATGGCGATGAGAGCATTCGTGGAGTCAATTGCAAAAAGACGAACAAGAGGTTTTAGTTCTGAAATTACTCTGCATTAAAATGCCAGTGATTTACTTGCCGCGCCATCAGTTTCAAACAACTTTCTCTTATGTGATTATTGTTCTTTTTCGATCCATTCTAAAAGTTCCAAGCGTTTCAGAAAGTTTGATGGAAACGCATGGTATTAGGCTGCCCCTTCTGCAGGATTTTATCTACAAATTGTAGTTTTCGAATTCCAGTAAGCGGCCATCGACAATGAGTAGATGTGGGGTCATCATATTCGCTCGAATCAAATATACACATCTTCAACTCTGATCGAATTCTACTGCAAGTATCCCCCCCCTCGCCCAAATAAGTTGCTATAAGTAGAAAAGCTACCACTGCTGTCTATCGAGATTTTAGGAGTGTACTCTCCAACGTTGTTTGGCTCGTTTGCTGCTGCGACAGAGCATTCAACCTGGAAAAATGTCAATACAACGTGAGAAAGTTAATAAGCTGACGTACTTTGCCGCTCTTCACTTCGAACGAGTAGTGAGTTGTGGTACTTCCTACAGGTCCACCTTGCGTTGTGCCGTCATCCTAAATAGAAGTCTCCTTAAGCCTTGAAGTCTCCAACAGAAATGAGCACGACTTCGTGTGTACATATGATATTCGTTTGCAGCTCACTCGCTAGTATATTCCCTCGCTTTAACAAAGTTATCAGGAGACTCTTTATTCTTAAAGGTAGCACCCATGGAAAAATTCTGAGATTTTTATATTTTTGGAATAGCTTCCATAAAAAATCTCCAAGGCCAAAATAAAAAAGTTAAGAAATTAAGAAGTTAGAATTTTTTAAAATCGTTTTCGTGAAAAATGATTTGCAAGCCAGACGATAGCCGCATCTTCGGAGGTTGGGTCAGATACAACAGGGCTGTGACCCGCCGCTGACCTATCACCGCGGTAGTCAATCGCACTTAGCGTCTAACCTAGCCGCTAACCCATCCGTAGCCAGAGTATAAATGTTAACGAATGACACGCTATATACCCCTTGCATGAGGGTAAGCGGGATAAAAGAGCAGTGCCTCTGGTTTCTCAAGGAAAAATGAGATCAAACTGCAATCAAATTCAAAGTATGAATAGAGAATACCCAACTATGTATGCTATTATATAAAGAAATCTCAATTATACAGGGCGCTCTAAAATTACAGTAACAACCCAAGGGCGAGTTTTTTTTGGGAGTACCTTGCATTCTTTTTTTGCACTTCTCATTTTCGTTTGTTAACTAATAATATCTCCTCATATTTTGCACAAAATAGCTATGGTTTCTAAAGTGAAGTAGCAGTCGCTCTGCAACATTTCGGTCACTGAACTTCGTCATGAAGGCTTCCGGGCGATCTACAATTTTCGACATTTCCGGATCACTAAACATGTCCAGAAAAGTCGTTCCTACTACTGTGGAGAGATCTGCTAAGCTTAGAAGCTATGATGATTGTTTTACTCAGACAAACTGCCAGAAATTCCGCAGCAAAAAAGAGATCGCCGCGCAATGTTTAAGCATGCAGAGGGTCCAGAGAAAAATACAAGCAGCAAAACTGCAGAAGAATACATTCTTCTGCGGTTTTGCTGCGGTAGTGCAGAAGAACCGCAGAAAAATAGAGTACTATAGGACAGCTTGCAGAAAAACCGCAGAAGAAGAACAGAAGAAGCGCAGGAGAAAGAGAGAGTACTTCGAAATCAAACATGCGCGACATACGGAACAAGCACCTACTGGGTAAAGTACATGAAGGCCGAAGGGCAGAGAACTTTGCTGGTTGGTCAGGCTGCGTAAACGCCACAGTTTGCGACTGTCTCTCACTTGCAAACTGTGAAAGCGCCGGAGTCTGCGAGTGCCGGACTATTTTTGAATCCGGAACGCTCTACCTAGAGTATAGCGCTCTGCTCGGAAGCTTTAAATTTGCTACTGTTAACGTGTTGGATTCATGTATTGCGTACAAAAAGTACAGAAAAACCGCAGAAGAAGCGCAAGAAAACCGCAGCAAAAGCGCAGAAAAACCGCAGAAGAAGCGCAGGAAGACCGCAGGTAACATGCCGGTTCTTCTGCGCCTTTGCTGCGGTTTTTCTGCAAAATTGCCTGAGTAGACGGAGCAAGCCTATTTCTGGAGCTTCAGCCCACAAACAACGCCGTGCAGACGTGATTTCAGCGAATTTGCCGAAAATCTGCGATTTCAGCCATCATATTTCCAGACCTTCCGCTAAGATACTCCGTGTGGAGCTTTGTGGGGGTCGCAGGTTCAGTGCCTGTCTCAACGTCCTTGAAGATCTTTTCGAACCATGTTGTTTTCTTCTTGTTTAGTTTGTTTCAAAGAAAAAAATCCGGATATTTGTTACAAGCTCAACGCTTTAGTTACGTTTTCGCGCAGTTTTTATCTTGTTACAGTATTTTTGCAGCACTCTGTGATAACATAAATCTATAATGTGCCATGAAATGTCAATTAAATAATATAAAAAATTCCGCAAAGTCCGCAGAATTCCGCGAACGTGCAGAAACTTTTTAGATTCGGCGACTGGGATGGTCCTATTGTTTCGTTCTACATGCTTCAATACGTATTTTTCCTCTAGGAATAAAGATATACTAAAGCATCGTCGCGAACAAAACTGGAACTAGTTCCTTTAATAAATGATTTCAAAAGCTGAATACAAATAACAACACGGGTTCTTTTCGGAAATAATTTTGCCGACAGCCCTGAGGTAATTTTCTTTTTGCTGGTTTCACGCCTGTGAGTCTGCATAGGCTTACTGTTCTATACATTCTGTATACAAGGCGTAGACTCTGATATTGCTCTACTCTGATATTGCCCCTTCTTGTCGTGGAAATTATCCGGCAGCGAATATTCACCATTCTTAACAAAAACGGGATTATTCTGCTATACATGATATAAAACTTCAAAATATTACTTTTCCAGATTACATTCAGTGTAGAGGACTACTTGAGGCGTTGGGTTCGAAAATCAAGTTTATTTTGACCAAAAACAGCCTACTCTAAGCCTAGCCTAGGTGTAGTAAACGGCTAAAAGCTTAGAATCGTACCAACTTGTACGAGGGGTTTATCACAGCACTTGATCACGAATAATGCCTCGGTTTTGTGTATTAAATCATTACTCGTAAATTATGCTGGTGCACAATGGCTACCTCGGTGCTTATGTGGTATGCAGTAAGTCTGCATTAAGAATCACGAAGAAAACATTTGGTACGATATTAGTGATTAAGGCGACGAGGAAACCTTACAGGATTGGAGATGATTCTGTCATTTTCACTTCTTATTTAAAGCTAATCAAAAATAAAAGCACTGTCATTCGAAATAAGTGTAATTTTTGGGCTCTGATTCTCAAAAACCCGCATAGAAGTTCCAGGGGAATATAGGATTGTGGGAATTTGGGGTAAAATAGCAGAAGAATGCTGAATTGCCCTCTGTAGACTGTATACGCTGATGCATTAAACCCTACAAGGAGTTTTCAGCCAGGAAAAGAATGTTTTAACTGCTTTGCCAACGAGGCTTTCCGATGAAACTTCTATTCACGCCTAACCTTTCGACCTTCCATCGTCGTCAGAGGCCTAAAGTGGCACGAGTTTACGATTATACGCTTGTCTCACCGAGCTCCCAGCTCAGTGAGTTTCGAGTATGTATCATCTGGGAGAAATCACAGGCACACAATGTTGGGAGAGTGGTGGAACTTCGATTAGCTTCAAAAACTTCCCGCTAGAAGAAGAATTTTCGTCCGTGATAAGACAAAAAGTTACCTTAGTACAATTAATAATGTACTGAAATGGGGTAGCGTTCCATTCAACTGGAGGTGACCAAAATAGAGAAATTATCGCCCTTGCTCCATCTACAGTTCTCTGAAAAGAAAGCCAGGCAGTTAGAGGAGCAAAAGGTAAAGCGCAGAAATTACCTGTTGCGTTGCATACAGCCGCACATTTGTAGGCACAGTGGGCGGTTTCAAAGGAGCTTGTAAACCCGTTTTACTAGAGTTGAAAGACATCCAAGCAGTGATGCCTACAAGAAGTGTAGTTCTCAATTTTAACCAAAGCATGCGAGCGAATTACCAGCAATGTTTGCGTCGAATTTCTGAGCAGACGACCACGACTGTAGTAGTTCAGTCGGTAAAGTCAGCTTTGTTAGTGTTGTCACGGCTGTGTGAGCATCGCCAACGAACAATTTTTCTTTGTAAAGAGAGACCTAAATTTTGAAAGCAGCTTGTGAATGTCTTTTTTTCTGAAAATCTTTGAGTCGTACTTTGTAAAGGACAGCTCCAGAGTTTTGGCGTGGTTCTACAATCCATGACAACTCGTCTTTCTTGACATCTCCCATTGTGATGCTATCCTCTGAAGATATGAACAGCTAATAAGAGTAGTAGTACTCTAACAACAGAAGGGCCCGAACTTGGATCCCTAAACGGAAAAAAACGGAAATGCCAAGAATGTACTTGTGTTTTGTGTAGACACAAATAATGCATAACTTCTAACTAACTTTTAACAAGTACTGGAGATGTGCAAGCTGCAGCTGCGAAGACTCGTTTAAAAGATTAGAGTTTTGAAGGAAAAGTAAAGTTTCTAGGACCCGAAAGCTACTACGTACATTCGCTGTCCAGTTGTGCCGCTAGCATAATAAAGCATATTTATCATCAGTCCATATGTCGTTTGTAGTATATTCCGCTGGATTATGCGTGTAGTAGCATATAAATTAAAGGCAGCATCCACGGAGAAAAATCATTTATTCGGTTTTTACTGAAACATGGGCAGCCTGACCAGCAAATTCCGAAAACGCACCTCAGCGATCGAAAAATTCGTATACCCAATCCTCTAATCATCTGTGACTGCACAAGGCGTGCGCGTGCGGCGCTACACGTTGATTTTGCTGGGATTCGTGACGTCACATGCATGCTGGGCTTCGTGCGCGCGCGTGTTGGCAGGTCACACTTGTTTAGAGGAGACGATAACTCCCAATTTTTGGATCCTTATTCTAAGAGTACGTAGTGCAGTGGTTTGGACGAGATCGGCGTGTTGCATTGTGTCATAAAGAGCAAATGAACAACAGCGACAACAAGCCTGACATCTTAACACGATTTAATTCGTATGTAACCGTTCGTATAGGGGCCCTTCTCGCCCTCGCAAGCGTTTGCTCACTTTGCTCACTCCATCGAGGAAACTTTTTCTGGCACGGAGCAGGTTTTGGTGCCGAATCGAATGAATTCGCCGCAGTGTTCGAGTACTCGAATATTCGAACTGTTCATTCCTTCGGTCTTCTGCGAATACAAAGTCCCGAATTATTTGTTTATTCGACACTACCCAGGAATTTATTCGAAAATATCGATTTTGCCATTTCCATTGCATATCTTCGCATACTCTTATATAATCACCACATAGTGCAGAACACCACAGCAATCATTTCATAGTAGATTTTTGGGCCCAGCTGGACGGTGCACTTGCAAGTTTTTGTTATTGCTCCCCGTAAAAAATACACCGCCTAAGCAGTCCGCTCATCTTCTAAGTACAAGCTTTAGTATTACTCAGATAATGTGGGTTGATGTACTTGTACTTTAAAGGGACATAATTTTAATGTTTGACCAATTTTTAAAGAATTTTTGAAAACGTTTTTCGCAGTTTCGCAAAAAAAAGTTCAAGAGACAGATTACTTCTGCACAACCACTGTAAAAAAATAAAACCTAGCGCGAGTAAAGAAATTGTTAGTTTTGCTTTCACCAAGTACACATATTCTCAGCTAAAAAGACAAGAGTAGCCCAACGATGAAAATTAAGTAAAAACCTGCCTTGAAACGGACTTCGTTGCCCTGCAGAATTCCTTAACCGCTTGGTGACCTAGCTAGCGTAATGAGAACAATTGTGCATTCCTTCCACTTAAACAGTTACTCCAATGAACCGACAGCAAGACATGCTCCCCAGACCGAAGCTGTACTAATACTTCTTACTCACATGGATTAAAAAGGTAGCTGAGGGAAGAGTATAAAAAAGGTAAACCATCTGACGACATAGTTTCGCATGAGATTCACGGCAGCTGCATTCGTTTTGAACGTTGAAAGTTCAAATTTCTGAATAAGTCAGTGTTCGAAATGCTCGAAAACTCTTTTTTTTGTTGAAAATACTATTAGTCCAGTTACAGCCACTTCTTATTATCTACCGCAGCCCTTTCTCGGAACACCGAATTTATGAGCCGATAAAAAGCGAGGATCTGTTTTTCAGAAACAAAACTTCTGGCAATTTTTGCTTTTGAAAGGTCATCCCTATGTTTGACTGCAATGTCCTGATAAAATTCTTCGCTCCTTTCCCTTGAAAGCAGGGAATAAACTTTTTAATAATATCATAAGTAAAAAATGCGAAAGTGCGGTGACCCTGGTGCCCACGGTGTTTGGGCTATAAGCTCTCGACTACGATAAAAAAACGGAAGAGTTTTTTAAGCGTTGGTGCTGTTTTTAGATGAATTTTATTTATTATTCGTGTGTGATAACATTTATTTGGCAGAGCGCTGAATAGTGAATAAAAGAATTTCGCTTTATAGAAAAGAAGGTAGTATGTCATGTCATTTACGGCCAGCCAGTTGCGGATTTTCTTCCTACGATGTGCCAATTTGCTGAAACGAAACGGTTTTAGTGACGCTGGCCATTGTTTAATAGAACCTAACTTTATACAGTAGGGAAAGCTTTTCCTTTTCGAGCTTTTGCTCGTTTCTAAATAAGACTTCGAAGACACAGCTATGGTAGGAACTTAGAGGATGCCGCTCTCAGTGTCCCTACCATAATATTTCGAAATTTTCTGGAGCGGAATGCTGCTTTTAGGATAATTTTGGCACATTTTTGTGGAGTTCATATTCTTTGGCTCCAAAGAGGAAGATGAATGTTCATGTTTTCGGATTTCGCACTTCTTACTCAGTTAAATCAAGGTAAATCAAAGAACAAAAAAACTATGTGCCGTTCACGGCTTTCATACTCCTTGTTTGTGTTTTCGTTTCTTGTTTGGTTCCTTTCGTTCGGGGATCCATTTTAGGCCATTTCGTTTTAAGTCTTAAAATGAACCAACGCTGAATTTCTGCTCGATTAGATGTCGCGACAGGGTGCACAGCAATCACCGTACTGACGTCGGCTTGAGCATAGTTGAGGTTAAGCGAGCCCAGTTTCTTGTCGCATTGTCCCACGCGACCCCTTTGGGTGACGAAGATGACCTTTTCATTCGTAACCAAGAACTGGCGGATGCTGTAAAATACCAGAGCCTCTAATGGTTGCTCCCTGTAACGCTGAAGCCTTCTATTCTGGGAAGGAATTTTAACCCACGGTGGTAGGTCTGTTGATGTTGACAGAAGACGCGGTGTCCTGTTTTCCTGGTTCAACTCGAACAGGGCTACAGTACCATTTGGAGCCTGTAATCTCATATCACTTTTTACTAACATCATGTTGTTTTGCTTTAGGTTTTTTATAAACCTGCAAATTTTTTTCAGCTAAGCTTTACACTTTACGGCTAACATAAGTTCTTTCTTATTACTGCGTAATATGCAATTAAATAAAGCCCACATTTGTACAATACACAAGAATTTCTAAGTTTAAGAGATACAGATGGACGTTTATGTGGTCTGTAACATGTCCTTTTCCAAATCTGCAGAAACTGCTCGTTAAGCCCTCTGTACTGCCTGGTTTGGTAATAAAAAGGATAAAATTAGACTGCTGTACTCATCAGTATTGCTGGTTGAGTTAAAGAGTTTCATCTCGTAAATCAGGTGATCTGATGAAGGTTGGATCGAACTTTGCCAAATGAACCATAGCCAGAGGAGCGGTGTACAAATATTCCGGAATTTCTGTTAATATTTTAGTATCGCATCATTGACGCCACTTTGCCAGGCAGTTATCAGTTCAGCATCGAGAGCAACCTTGATCCAACATTTGCCAGTTATTTACTGTTTTTCAGAGATGCGAATATGCAGCTGCATTCTCTAACTAAAATATACGTACCTGCGCAAGAAAGTGGATTTCGCCGTTGCTGTCATCAGATGACAAACCAACAACTTCTGCACAGTCCTCTATAGCCGATGAACAGAAATAAACGCTTAAATGCGTAGATTAGTTAGACGAGTGGATCAAGAACTGAAGTTGAACTGAAGTTTCTTACATGTGATCTACTGTGCCGGTCAAGCGGTAGCTTATAATTTGATAAGAGGAAGCAAGCACTAGCAGGGCACGGCTGGCCAGTACCGTAATGAATTTCACGGTCAAATAACTTGTGAAGAGGTAGGTTTCTTCAGGCTCGGATATCAGATGAGATACGATGCTTCCCTTAAACACCATTTATGGAAAATGCAGAGTGGGCCAAAAGTAACTAGGAAGATCTGGATGAAACGTTTAAGCAGTATCCCTCACAATTGTTGAGCAAAGGAACAAAGAAACATCTTAAACATAGCTCGACAAACATCCTGTAACTTTTTAAAAGTGGACCATTTATAGTTTTAAAATATTCGAATGTAAAAGATGAAGAGTTTAGTTGAACAGTATTATCCTTTGCCACATCTGGGTGATGTATTAAAGGTTGTATTGCGAAATTAAACTTTGCATTTAAGCACAACAAGAATTTAAAAAAGTCTCCAGAGAGGAGTGACACTTGACATTTTT
>KN549270.1:148502-162046 GCA_000797555.1 Oesophagostomum dentatum | reverse complement strand
CAAAGGTTAGAAGCCGCTATAATTTGCTCTATTAGATTTTTCTCCTCAATTTCCCCATTGCTTCCTGAATTAGAGAAACTCCATCAAGCAAGCATCCTTCATTTCTAACACCGATTCACTTTGAAAAGGTTGTTATCTCCTTCACTTGACCATAACTTCTTAAGTGAGTTTTCTTGAACAAAGAATACTTGCTAAATTTCAAGTCACTCGAGCAGTGCTCAAAGTTGAAACCAGGCTGAATTACGTAAACATTTGGACAAAGTAACAAGATATTGACATCACTTCTGGAAACTTAATACTTGTTTCCTTTGAGAAGCAAATAAGTATTCTTTGAGTCGTAGCTTTTGAGTGAGTTTCGGATCTCACGGTTCTGAAAACATATACAGCTTACCTAGCTTCACTTGCTAGGATTCGATATCACAAGCAATTTTCTGATTGTTTTCACTTGCATTAAGCCACCTCTCAATGGGTTAGATCATATACAATTTCTTTGTCTAACCTGTTCTTTGACTGATTTTTTTGGCACATGATCGCATGGTAATAATAAATGTTCTGTATGTTCTTCGAAAACGAGATTTCGTTCTAGCATGCCTCTGGTAGATTTATTATTCTACATGAGATTGAATTGGTCGGAAATCAAAAACTAACCGCGTTTTAAACAAACTATAGTTCACTATTCGTTCTTAGAGCGTTCCACTACCCCACAAGACTATTATAAAAGTTGGTTCCGACGAAAGGTAGCGCCTCACCGTAAGCTAGCTTTAACCATAAAAGGAACTCTCTCGTTTGATGTCGGTAACTGATAGGCCCAAACTGCAACTGGTGGTCAGTTAGAGACAATGCACATAGGTATAGGGGATTTACTTGACAAGTGCATGCCTACGTGACTTTTGCCACAGCTACATAGCACACACATGGCACACAGTTCAGCTGTATCGATCGAGGTCACGGTTCATCACCGTCCATCACGGCTCTGGCACACGCACACTTGTCAGGTGAATTCCCTATGGTTTCCATCGTATCTGAAACTCAGATTACGGTAAGACTTTACTCCAACCGGACCCAATCTTTCGCCTTGTTACCATCACATTATAACTTATTCTTCTAGCTGACGTGTGATATTTATTGAACAGCTTCGCAGAATGGACTTTAGTGCATGCATGTAGCAGAAATTCTGGAGCAGAAACTGCTTCGTTATATCTTTATAACTTTGTTTTAAGAATTCCAGGTACAGATCAAATCAAAAATGACGACGAAATTGCATTGTTTAGCAACTTTCGAATTTTTCTTTCTAATCCACATCCCAGTGGCTTGATACCTAGTAAACATAAAGGATTTATTTACACGTTACATTTTGTGTGGAAAATCAGACTCTATTCAGAGGCATTAATTCTATTTTTCCGGAGGAAATTGCGCTTCCTGACGTAGTCTTCAAATATTTTCAGTTGCAAATTGAGATCTGATTTCATCTCATCCTTTGCTATTCTCTGCTTGAGTAAATACTCCATAACAATTCCACAACCTTTCCCAATATAAAAAAGAGTGGATATTTTTGAAGAATCTCTTCAAAAGGCGCTGAATTCTGAAAACTTAATCCAACCTGCTCGGAAAGGATTTGTGAGGGCAGAGCTGTAGCAAACTTTAGAAGATTTAAAGCCCAAGGTTTGTTAGAAATCTGCTATTTGCAAGTGATATGTGGCTGGTGTTTGTTGATTTCTTCATGATAAAGCAAATATAAAGCTACTTTAAAATACCGAATTCATTTTACTACAAAATCTATCGTCACAGCTCGGGATGTGTTCATAAATAATTGCCTTATTCCATTTTTCTAAATAATCGTTATTATTTCATCATTTTTTCTATTATAAATCTCCATTGTCTCATCCTACGCTTACAAAACTGTCTAAAAAGTTTAATTTAACTCCTCTCTTACCTATATCTATTCCTGAACATGTGTATTTCTTTTAGTTATTCGATCATTGTAAGCCCTCATTTCTCTGCTCATCTGAAGCATATTGTTAAACCTTTAGCTAATACAAATATGATTTTGGAGTCCTGCTAGAATTTTAACCCTAAAGCAGATTAGCTAATCAGTGTATATATTTCATGAATGTTTTTGGTTTTCCGTTCCTGCTTTAGCTTGGCACCGACTGAGGAAATGTAAATTATAAATAAAGGAATGAATTCGTAAGCTAAAGCAAAGGTTGAGAACCCAAATTTTCGAACGGCATTTTGTAGATGCGATTTGTGCCACCTTCTTGTAGAGCAGTAAGTGGATTGCTTTCTCTGTCTTCTTGGCCGCTTACAAATAGGCATCTATTCGTACTTGGTTTACTGTGAAGGTGATAAATCTAAACACAGATACCCACACCTTTATTTTTGACAGCAATTTTGCCAAATTTAAAATGTGTTTTAAATACTTCTATGAATGCTCTCCTAAAGTTTTCTACTTTTTCCAAAAAAAAAAAAACTCTTGTTATCTAAAGGATTCTCGAATGCTTCACTCTGTTAACCAAGGAAAAAATACTGCTCTTCTAAAACTTTTCAAATATGTAGGTGCAAAAAGTAATTGTACAGTGAAAAACTGAAATCTTTCTATTGTCGCTTAGTAATATCTCAGAAGCTAAGCAGCACTCAAGGCTATTAATAAAGCGAGAGTTTAATTTTCTTGATTACTGCTGTTTCGCTACACTTGTTATCTGGACTAATCCGGATCTCGCTCATCACGTTACGCTCCCAGCGACTTTTTCTGTTTCGAATACTTTTAAACGTTCAATCAGTGTCGATTTAGTCGGGATAACTTATACACTTTATCGTGCGAAGATGGCAGCAAAAAATATACGGAGAGGTTCTTCTTTAAATATTTCATTCACCTCAAAAATTTGAATTTCTAGAAAAGCCGAAGATTTCGCTGAAGTCAGCTAAATTTACACTAATTTCTGTAAAGAACATGCCCTTGAAAATGCATCTGTTAAAGAACTTGTGAGCAATCTCTATTCGATGCTCAGTTAGAATGTCATCCGTGTTACTCTAGTGTTAATTTGCTTCTGATGATTTTGATAATATAATATATATGTTACAGGAAAAGGACTGAAGATGGAGAGAAACGAAAAAGAGCAGCACAACGAGGTAATCGAGGGGCTGAAGGCGAGCCAGCGTCAGAAAAGTCGGAGTCAACCAGGCGGTCTGGATCGGGTGAAAAGTCTCACAAGGAAACTCTCTGCAAAATCAAGGTTTGTGAGTTAGTGGTCTCGGCTGTTCCCTTCGAAATTTTATTGAAACGTAAGTTTTCCGAAGGAGAAAACAAGAAAATAGTAGGCGGTTTTTGCAGAGGAAAAACGTAGGCCGATTACTACAGGACTAGACCTTGTTTGTTTAGGTCAGTTAATTCAAAATTTTCCTTTCAAAGCTGATATTAGTGTACTCTCTTTGTCGCGGACTAAGAGAAATGGTGAGTGGGGCCAGGGCACCCAACGGGACGCCGTACGTGTTCAAATTGGTTAAGACACCGAGCATCAGCTCGATTTTAATCGATACTGTTCCAGTCGGGAGCCTGACTCCGCCCACCTCCACTTGTATTGGTCTGCGACAAGGAGGATACATACTGTTTCCTCAAATAGTCTGCTGACACATACCTTCGGGAGGACACGTTGGGACACGTTGGGCGGCATGGCTAGAGATGCCTGGCGGACAATCGATTGCTGATTCCGCCAGACTGTGTGTCTGCGGACCACCTGAGAAGACAGTACATATCTTACTAAGCATCCAAGTCCTTAAAGAATGAATTTTTGCTTATAAATTGGAATTAAATCTGTAAGGCACAAGGAATTACCTTGCACTGCAATTCTTGTGAAAATCTATCTCTTTAAAGAGAGTATACTACCAAAATTTTGTTACGTATGTTTTTTTTTCTGGGACAAGCATCGGCAGGGGCTAGCCCTTTAATTCCAGTATAGAAGTAGGTTAAAGAAAGAGTTCCATCAAGTATGAGTTTCCTCCTAATAAAAGCTACGTCAAACCAAGGAATCAAGTAACGGAACGAAAATAAAGCCTATCATCACCTTTAGACTATTCTTATTGCACGAATACGCCTTTATGCTATGTTCGGACTGTCTATAGTCCTTTTCGGCCTCTATTCTTTGGTATGTTGTAGTTTTTCTTGGTATAAAATTCAGTTTATAAAGTTTTTCTCCAAAATAGCACGTATTTTCCGGAAAGATTTAAGAATAGGCCCTAACTCCTAAGACTCTTACCCAAGCCATAGTTATAGTTTGTCGCATCACGCAGGCGACATGCCGTATCAAACTCGCATCGATCGCTGGCGTCATGTGATCTACACGTACTAAACACATACGTCACCGCCGCGCTACGGCAAACTATAATTCGGGGCTTCATATCGCCTACTAGTCAGGTGCAGTTGCAAAAAATGGGAGCGCACGGCGGACAACATTTTTCTGACGTAGTAAACTCGGAGGAAATCAATTCTCTGTGTTGTACGCTAAGTTTTGTGTACTTACACTTGACTAGAGGAGACGATACTGCTATGGAAACTTCACAGTGAATCATTAGGCAAATTCATTAAACTTTTCTGCTTAGAGAAAAGAACAAAAGTTCAGTGTAAATTCCGAGTAAGATGAGTAGTACTACCGTATCCTCTCAGAACAAAACCACAACTTACTATAAACGAGTGCTACCTCTTCAGTAGGGCTTCATTTGAGATGTGCTATTGAAAGAAATATGTTCGTTCCCTAAAGTCTTTCTCTAAAATTACGCGAATTTTAACTTTCACCACGAAAAGGCTAGGTTAGCAACCGGCGAAACCCTTGCGCAGAATCCACTGGTTGAGTCACTGTTTTGCGTCAGAAGTGCTCGAATCGAACGCCGCGACGCGGCCGCCGCAGTGAAAATCTTAACATGTTAAGAATTTCCAGCCTGCGCATGATTTCCTGTTCAAGTTCCGCCTAGACTCCGCCTGGGGCAGTGTTTTTGGCCCTTTACACAACCTGAGGAGTACCAGTGTTCGGTAGCTCTGTAAATCTCGTTCTGCTGTTTGGTCCAACTCAAAACGAAGCCGTTTTATGAGAACTGAATTAAAGCAGGTTCTGTATGGAAAAGCTAACTTAGAGATGTCTCTGTAAACTCGATTTATATGTTTAGAAGAAAAGAACTCCTCGTAGGCTTGGGTAGCAGTCACATATTCAGTCAGAATGCATTATTACAAGACACCTGGCGTGCGCTATTCTCTGGTCATGCGACCTTGGAGGAAATGAACGTTATCGATTCCCTGACGAGTTTCTTTCTTTTCTTTTTCTTTGTTATCCACACGTACAAGTAAAATCTTGTCCTTTAATTAGAATCAGTTGTTTAATGGATGCGCGCAAAAAACCACCTGTTTTTAAAGTAGTTTGGCAGGTATAAATTGTTTTCCAAGCGCTTCTTTTCCAATAAATAATTGCCCTCAGTAACCAATCTATTCTTTGTTTTCGAGGAACTATCTTTCTGAGCACATGCTAGTGTTCTGTTCTGTTGTTTTCATCCACCAGTATATTCTAGTCTGTTCCTTAAGTTTCCTTAATTCTAGTTTTCCAGGAAAGAAAGAGCTAAAGACAGAGGAAGCGACAGTCAGTTCAACAAGATGTCTACCCCGACATCTGACGTCATGAAAATACCCGAACTCAAACCCCAAATTAAAATTGGGCATTATATCCTGAAGGATACGCTCGGAGTTGGGACATTTGGAAAAGTGAAAGGTACGTGGATGCGATTTTTAAAATGTTTTCCTGATCTTTGTTCTTTTTGCGCAGTATTTCCATAACTTCACAGTCGACCCATATTAGCACAGAAACGCTTTATTATAGCCTGAATTTGAACTTTTATTTCTTAATTTTTGAAATAGCAAGTTAGAGTAAAATTCTGTCGCGGAACGGCAGTCACCATGTGGTTAAGGTGACGAATTCAGTTAGAAAATCCCTTTTCAAAATCCATTTTGTCTCATCATCGACGGAATGTGAAAGTGGGAATGATCCACCCCCATAAGCTAACAAAATGCTCGATGAGCTCTGTCGCGCTTATTAACAAGTATTTGGTGTAAACACGTACAAAATCTTAAAGGCATTCAGTGAGTGGTGTCAAAGGAAGAACTTTTGAAACCTTGTTAGTTTAACTTCCGTATCTTCGACTGGTTATCGAGTTTGTGCCATAGAAGGTCTTCACCCTTCATTTGGAGCTCATCTGGTTTTTTTTTTTAAACTTTGGGGACGCGATTGCACGAGACCCTCCTAGGTCAACCAGCCGTACCTTTGCCAGTACTTATCATTCTAAATAGCTAGTAATTAATTATAACCAGTAATTAATTATACGAAGACATGTTTTGTACGGTCCCTCAGATTCTACTGCGCTTTTGCGTAAAATGAATAATATATTTGTCGATGATGGTTGAGGAAGTTTTCATATTGTTCAATGTGCTTTTTTTAAAATTGTTTGGAGCCTCAGTTTCGTATTATTTTTTCAGTTGGAATACATGAAGCGACCGGATACAAAGTAGCAGTGAAGATTTTAAATCGTCAAAAGATCAAAACATTGGACGTAGTTGGAAAAATTAGGAGAGAAATCCAGAATCTATCGCTCTTCCGTCATCCACATATTATACGGCTGTAAGTTTTTTTTTATAGAATATCTTTTTCTAAAATTGGGAGTTATTTTATCGTTTCACTTACTTGTACTGTCTCCTCCAGTACTCTGCGGACACACAAAATCACGCAGAGCGGGCTATCGATTGACCGCCAGGTATCCTTAACCACGACCCTCCAACGCATCCCAGCGTGTCCGACGGGATGTGTATGTCCGCGGAATACTTGAGGAGACAGCAACTAAACGCGTATTTGCCTCAACCTTCCTGTTGGTTTTCGTCGTTGCTGTTCCTTTTTTTCGCACAAAATTTTAATCTGTTTAAGATTTAAATGGTGTGAAACCACCGATATTACGTAACGCACCGCTAAGGGGTTGTAAACCACATGACGTTAAACTAGAGGCTTGAACTTCTAAAATTTTACGAGTTATGCTTTCCACGCTTAAGATTAAGAGTGTGCTATTTCTAGGTACCAGGTAATTAGTACTCCAACTGACATCTTTATGATTATGGAATACGTATCTGGTGGTGAACTTTTCGACTACATCGTTAAGCACGGACGTGTAGGTTTTCTTCTTGCTTTTTAGGAAGTAATAATATTTTTAAAAGATAGAATTGTTTTCAGCTGAAAACTCCAGAAGCTCGCCGATTTTTCCAGCAAATTATATCAGGAGTGGACTACTGCCACAGACATATGGTTGTGCATCGAGATTTGAAACCTGAGAATCTTTTGCTTGATGAACATAACAACGTGAAAATAGCGGACTTTGGTATGCATTCATTGTTTATAGACTACTTTTGTTATGTCACAGTAAATCCTCAGGTCTTTCCAACATTATGACCGATGGCGACTTCCTCAGAACTAGTTGTGGATCTCCAAACTATGCTGCACCAGAAGTAATTAGTGGGAAGTAAGTTTACATAAGCTACTAAATGATAGTTTTTTCTGAGTGGAAACATGGAATGGCTCCTTGTCATCCCCTTTCATGTCTCTTATAACCTGCGTAGTCTATTCCAGACAATTTCGATTAATGCTAGTTATATCTGATTTCATACCTTGGGTACAAAGCGAATTCCTCGGTATCTGCTTAAGGTCCATTCTGGAGAATTTGGTTGCTTCTTTATTACCGTTGCATCGTTCTTAGATAGTTTATTGAAACTTAAAGGCAGCACCTACGGAAAAATCAATCTTCAGATTTTCTGCATTCTTTGTACCCTAGCTACACGGTTTGTCCAAAGCCATAGTTAGAAAACGCAAAATTTAAAACCCGCCGTAAGAATATCGAAAACGTGCTTGCCGTGCTTATGCAAGTTACGAGAGTGAGCGGACGAGATGTGTCGTCCGCTCAGGTCGACACGCAAACTTGTCGACAACTCGTCCGCCCAACCTCGTAACTTGTG
This sequence comes from Oesophagostomum dentatum, assembly GCA_000797555.1. Taxonomy (NCBI): domain Eukaryota; kingdom Metazoa; phylum Nematoda; class Chromadorea; order Rhabditida; family Strongylidae; genus Oesophagostomum; species Oesophagostomum dentatum. Next base: position 154,017 of record KN549270.1, on the reverse strand, counting down.
CAAAGCGATAAGCACGTTCTCGACATTTTCTCGATAAGTTTTAATTTTTGAGCTTTTTAGCTCTTGTTGCGAACAAACCGTATGGTAGGGTACAGAAAATGCAAAAATCTCGAAATCGATTCTTCCGTGGGTGGTATCTTTATTTAATTCGAAACTTCTATTTTCTAGCGCTCCATTATGACTAGTTCGTTCTTTGGTTCCATATGAACTACATATTTAATGCTTAACACTGTTAGAATCCGCGAATCCTTTACCGCAAGAAGCAGTTCTAGATAATTTCACATCTACTCAATTTCTGGAGCTGAATTTTTTTAAAATTGGGTTTATGACGGCTTCTCCAGTACAATTTCTTAGGTTTAGACAATTTCAAAAATATCCTGTATGGACGGTAAAACTGCAAAAAAGAGACCATTGTGCTGCGATATTTGAAGTGGAAGTACCGAGCATGGCTTCCTTTATTGCCCTTCAAATCGAAGTCATCAAAGCAGTTTCTTTCAGGCTCTACGCTGGACCGGAAGTTGACGTATGGTCGTGTGGAGTGATACTTTATGCGTTATTATGTGGTACCTTACCCTTCGATGATGAACACGTCCCAACATTGTTTAGAAAGATTAAATGTAAGTCGATATTAGAACAGAGGGATCCCTTAGTGAAACAATCATGTGGAGAAAGCGCTGCGGAGCTTCTGATTTTGTGTTGGGTGAAATACGGAATTCTCGGCGAATTTTTGTGTTTAAATACCTTAAGAATCGCAGTAGGCGAGGAATTATTCAAAAATACCCTCTTTTTCGCGGACCATGACTACTGAGGTGGGCGGGACCAAACACCTTTGGACTACAAAGGGAATCCAAAGCAACTTGAAAAGCAAAGAAGCGTGTAGAAACGAAAAGATCGGATCAACACTACGCTAGTTCTACGTGTTTTAACCTGTGTGAATACGGGCGGCATCCGTTTTGGCGCCTGGCCCCACCCACGTCACTAGTCATAGTCTGCGAAAAAGAGAGCAGGTGTGGTTTAAGTGCACTGTTCAAACATAAGGCAGCTCTTTCTATAAAGCTAATTAGACACTTCAGAAAATGATTATTGAGTATGGTTTTTGTTCAACTATTACTTGTCCTTTCAAGTTCAGCAACATATTCCAACTAAAAAGCCATGCCTTCTGAGATGCGTTTCAATTTTTCAGCTGGTGTCTTCCCAATACCGGACTACCTGGATAAGCCGCTTGTGAATTTGCTTCTACACATGTTGATGGTTGATCCTATGAAACGAGCCACAATTAAGGATGTCATGTATGATTTTGAAATCAATACCTTTGGTTTTCTTTTAAATTTTGATGTCTTTAGCACACCTGCTGATAAAGCGACAGTTCATTCATTGCAGATAGTGTTGGTACTTTATACAGCTCTTACAAAGTCTAAGTTTTAGAGCACATGAGTGGTTCCAAAAAGATCTTGCCGGCCTATCTTTTCCCTCCCGTAAATGAATCTGAGGCGTCTATAGTGGACATTGAAGCTGTACGAGAAGTTACTGAGGTGAGAGTTTCTGTGATTTAGAAGATCTAGGACATTTCTTGTGAGCTTTTTAATAGCGCTAAGTCAAACTTCGAACTATCAGTATTATTAACCAGTGCTACTGAAATATCGTAAATAGAAAAATGGATTTTTAATGCGCATACTTTCTTCTTTTCTTACTCTGACGAGAATTTTGAGTTGCCTTTAAATCGTGCTGCTCTCGTAATTGTGAACTTGCAGCGTTACAACGTTCCGGAAGAAGAGGTGACTGCTGCGCTGCTTGGCGACGACCCACACCATCATCTCTCAATCGCATATAACCTTATCGTGGACAACAAACGAATAGCTGACGAAAGTTTGTGCTTCTTTTCTGTTCGGTTAATCACATGATAGTAGCAAATATTCTCTAAATTCTCCCATTCTTTTTTTTATGAATGTTCCGTTGCTGCAAAACCATTTGATGTTATTTTTCTAGCTGCGAAATTGACAATCGAGGAGTTCTATCAGGTCGCCCCTAGCAAACTTCACTACTCTGACCAACACCGTCATCCTGAACGAATTGCTGGTATGCCTGAAATTTCCCGTGAAAAGAAGATTATCGTTTTCCGGAGTGTGAAATTTTACTTTTGCTTGTCATGGTGCGAAATCGTTTTAATATTTTTATTAGTTTTTTTTGTGTTTCTTCAATATTTTTCTGCTCCTAATAATATGTTGGATGTTTTCTATTTACGGCAAACGTTCAGCTGCTGTTAGCAACAAAATCACGCCGACTTTGGAGAACGCGGCCAGCGGGGATGCGAATTTCAATAATGTGGCACCACCGCAAGCAGCCAACTATAAATGTGGTGTAAAACGTGCAAAATGGCATCTTGGAATTAGATCACAAAGTCGACCTGGTTTGTTTTGAACGGTAATTTTTCGTTCTCTGAACTAGATGCTTTCGATGCATTTTCTTTAGAAGACATAATGTTTGAAGTCTTTCGAGCAATGAAAAGTTTGGATATGGAGTGGAAAGTGCTTAATCCGTACCACGTGATAGCACGAAAGAAGCCCGACAACCCTATTTCTGACCCGGTAAGTAGCAATTTCTTACTGCCTTAGTTTTTAATTTGGCAGCTGGTCGTGTATACTCGAAAGAAGATGAGGGATAGGGCGCGGCAAAAAAAACCCGACGATTTTTATTTGGCTTGTTTCCCAGCAAGAAATCATTGAGCATGTCATTTAATGTAGCCCTGTCACCAATAAATTTCGATTTTTTAAACGATGCTTCTCAGCTATTGATCGCAGTGGTCAAGAGAAAACGTAAAATTTATGAATTCCACCGTTAAATGAAAGCGTTGCGTTGCTGCGTTTGCGGACATCTGCAACTATTAAAAAAAGCTTGTATTCATGAACTTCAAAGACAAAAAGAAGGCAGTATTTTGTAAAACAATTTTGATACCGCAAAAAAACGGAATCGTGGGGTCGCGGAGATTCTTTTAAGATTCAGGAAGCTTCAGGAGTGGCACATAGAAAGGAACGCCACTTGGAATGCATACTTTTTGGAAAGCGACATTCATTAAGTAATTAAAATAGTTGGGACATTCCTCTGTGAAGTTTGGGGAAACAAATTTTAATTTGAAATGGCTTTGGTCACGTGATTTGACAAACTCAGATTTTCTTGCTGCACCATGTACCTTTTAAGTGAAAAAAACCAAGTGTGTTAAAATGAAATATTTTTCACTAGGTTTACATTATTTCAGCCAAAGATGTCCTTACAACTGTATCAAGTTGATCAACGAAGTTATTTGTTAGATTTCAAGAGTCTAGTGGATGACGAAAGTTCGCGTACGTTTATTCTGTTTATCTCCTCACTTGTTTTCTCATCTTTCCGTCTGTTCATGAATTATTGCCAGCTTTTTTTTCAGCTGGTAGTGCGTGCTCTTCTCGTCATGCGTCCATGTCGATGCCATCGAAGCCTGCCGGAATGCGTGCACGTCACACAGTTTCGATGGATGTGAGTCTTGCTGAGGTTTTTATACTGACTCCTTTTGATTCTTAATGCACGTACAATCTCTATTCCTGATGCGCCCGTAATTTTTAGGTGGATCCTTCGCCACCCCCGTCACCATCGGGCGCGAAATTATCGCAAACGATGCAGTTCTTTGAGATGTGCGCTTCGCTCATAGGGACACTAGCTCGATGAAAACGTCTGTTACTCTATTTTGGTGTTATTTTGAGGTACTGCAGGTCTAGCGTGATTTTAAGGTTTAGCTTTGACTCTATACCCGACAACCGAGATCTTTGCATGGCTATGAGAAGTGCGCTGCTCATTATCTCGTCTGAATGTGTGGATTTTTGTCGTACGGTTTTGCTGATGTTCGTCTGTTACGATGGTTGACATTTAGACGAGTTCGTATCAAATCGCATTGGGATTTCTTATTCCAGCTAGCAACGAACAGCCTATAATTACGTAATTTCTTTTCTTGCGTATGATTTGCCTTCTTCAGGTCTGATCTTTTTTCATGGATAGCTGTTTTGAAAGTAATTTGTTGTAATTCTTTAGCGGAGTTTATTTTTTTGTACATGGTTGCTACTTATGTTAGGTCACTATGAAAATGACTTGACAAAACGTAGCAGCTTAACGAGCTGTTCAGTTTTAGTGACGTAGCTGTTTGTAAGTAACTCTTTTACACGAGTATTTTAAGTAGTTAGTACCTTCTTTATTAGTACCTTCTTAAACTAACAAAATCATTTACTTATGTTGTAATATTGTAAATTTTCATTGCTGCTAATGTTTTACATAGTTGTCAGTAATGAAACGAATTTTCAACTCAAATGTGTGCGATCTTTAGCACATAAATTTTGTGATTTATACTTCTTCAGTCCTGCAGTGGAGTTTTTTTCCTTCATGAATTTGCCAATTAATAGTGTACAGTTGAGTCAGTTCCAGTAAGCGTAGGTCATACATTTTATCGTTCTTTGCTTTGCATTTTCATATTGTTTAGTGTTTTCTAAACGAATCATGATAGTACTTCACGCCATATTTATAGATACCTCTACAAATGTTTTCTTATGACCACCAGGATACTATATACGTTTATATCGTCCCTATGTTGATTGCTTACAAGAATGTACATTGATCATCCTAACATTGTCATTACTAGTTTGCTATATTTGCGATATTGTAAAAAGAAATATTTTTATGAAGAAATCGTATTTGCAACATTCGGCTGTTTTTAGTATGGATCAGCGTTCTGAATCTAGGGGGTGTTCTACAGTTATTCCAGGATTTCCTCCAAATGAATGAATAGCGGGTGTATTCACTGGAGAAGCTTCCCAAATAAATGAGTTCGGAATAAGTAGGGTTTTTTTCCGAAAATACGAATATTTCGATAAAAAAATCCGAATATTTATTAGAGACCTCTTTCCGAATGAGAAATCTTCATACTTCGAATAATGTAGTATACGAGTAAGACACTTCTTAGACAATCAGTTTTTGAATAAACAACCAGTTTTCGAAAACTCGAGGACGGGTTTTGCAGATACCGCAGGATTTAATAAAAATTGCAAGCAGTATTTTCATTTTTTTTCGGATTCCTGGATATATGCGAGCATATGGTTTTTCTGAAAATTCGAAAATTGAATGTAGTGAACTGCATTTTTAGAAATTGTGCTATATAATTTTATTTGAAAATGAACGTGCAGATTTTTAAATGGTTAGAATTCGAATATCTGCTTGAATTTTCATCCGAATTTGATTGGAAGAATAATGTGCATGCACTTGTTGTTGCCGAGCATGACGGACCAATCCGTCAGTCAGAGACAGTCGACGCACTACTTGGCGAAATTTTAAAATAACTCTTGCTGCTGATTTCAAAATATTGATTTTGTATACTTAGAAGTATTGTTGAAACATTATGGTAGAATAAGTGGAATTTCACTAATTTTCCGATTCGGTTCTAACCATGCCATGCTTGCGTCAAGGAAAAGTTGTCGGCTTAGAGAGGGGTGAGGAGGTGGGG
>KN549270.1:130707-143241 GCA_000797555.1 Oesophagostomum dentatum | reverse complement strand
TTATCCAAAGACGCAGACTAGCGATACGGCGGTCGTATACGGTAGGCGGTGAGATGCAAACTCGCCTGCCCGCTGTCAATCGATAACGACAGCTGGCACCAAATCATTGCAATCGATTGGCAGCGGGCAAGCGAGTCGGCATCTCGCCGCCTATCGTATACGACCGTCGCATCGCTAGTCTGCGTCCTTTGGACAGACTATGTTTTTCCTTTGAGATTGGTTTCTGACGACACTAACAAAATATTGTGCGAAGCGTATCACCTTTTTGTAAAGTAGGTGCTTCAGAAGTTCAGGTCCAGGCTTCCTCTTCTTTCACCATTCTGCCATTGTTTGCTCAATGACTTTTCAGCCTATCTGTATAGGATTCTTCCCCAGCTAATCGGCACGTATGTCTTAATTCGCCAGAATTATACATCGCTCCCTAACTCTACGATATCTTAATGTATACAGATACTCTTGGATCTTATCTGTTAATATAGCTGGGCTCTTCCGGCAGAACAACTCTCCTTACTACGGTTTTTTGTCGATGCATTTTTTCTAGATTTCTGACCTATTTTTCTTTGTTTTTGCTAATCTCATAATTATTCGCCCACCTACTGAGCAGTCGGTTCCATTAGAAGTAGGATTTAGAGTAAATACTTAATTTTTAAGCATTGCATATTCGTTACTATTTAAATGCTGCCCGGTATGGGAGGAAGCTTTGACTGGGTCATAAATTCACTTAGCTCTGGCCTGTACTGCACTAGCGCTTCAACTGTCAGCTATGTCTCACCCTGAACAAGCTAGCTGGACGATATCTGAATTTGGACAAGGTTTTTGAGCAATTTATCTTCTTCGAGGGCAAGAGCAAGTGACGGTAGTATAGCATCTGGTAGCCTGTACCTTCACCTATGGAAAGTCTTGGTATTTTATAGCCACACTCCAGCCAAATGTGGCAAGGACTCCTTCATCAAGTATAGAATTTTTACTACATTGCGAAACAAAGTTCACAAGCGACTCTAGAATTAGCTCTCACTTTATTTTAAAATCCGAAGAACTGTGCAAAAGTTATGCAGCAAAATAGCTTGTTCTGAAAGTGTTGAAATCCTAGCTTAATAGACAAACTTATAAGCCAACTAGGCGGATATTTCAGGTCTGCGACTTGAAATTTGCATCGTGGTCCCACGATTTATCGGAAGTTGACTTGGGACTCAACACGGACAAGGGGGATTTGAGCAGTTACATGAACAACAGCGAATTCGACCTTCTTGATATGGTTGCCATCAGAGAGGTTTATCTAAATATGTAGCACTATCTGATTTTTACAGTCACTGTTTTCAAGGTTGCAAATTTCTCTGCTGCTTCCTGGTTTAAATGGCCTACTATCGTAATAAGGATAAAAATGCATCGGAGGCCAATGTTTTACGTATTTAACCATGTAGGTTTCTCGAGTTTTATTTTTATTTTTACAATTCTATTAGTTTTGGGCATTACTTAACTTGAGAAGTTATTCCTGGCTACAGTTTGTATCGTCCGTAAAGAGATCGCTCGCGCAGCGCGGCCGACTGTTGAAATAGCGCTTGAAAAATAGAGGCGCAGGCGTAGCGCGCATCCATATCGCTAGCGACGACTATAATCGCATAGCGCTAAATATTATTATTTCATTTAGATTATTCCTTGCGTACTGATCTCTTCCATGGCAGTGTTGGGATTTCTAATGCCGCCAGAAACTGGCGAAAAAGTGAACATGATCATTACAACTCTCCTAAGCATGGGAGTATATCTGCAGTCGATCACAGAGTCGATTCCTCCAACATCAGAAGCAGTACCACTGATAGGTATAACTCTATTTTGGCATTTGATTGCTCACCTAAATTCCCTTTCATGAAGCTCAAATGGCCCCTCGTTCAGGAATATATTACGTTTCATCACTGTCGATAGTTTGTTTGGCGACGTGCGTGAATGTCATCACTCTGAACATACATAGAAATGGGGCAATCAGTCAGGGACGGTACGTTAACTTGAGTAAAATTCGCACAGAGTATCCAAGGTCCTAAGCTTTCAGGCATATTCCACGTTGGATGGAGAAGTGGGTTTTAGGATATCTGGCATCATTTATGCGGATGACCATCAAGGAACCCGACAGCAAGACCTTGCTTGGTAAAGTCCAGGTGGCTAAGTCAACTGTTCTTTCTATTTTTAGAAATTTCCGAGAGCCTGTTCAAATATCTCGTGTCCTGATGGTTTTTACTAAAGAACGTTTTTTAGAGGAAAAAACAGCTTTTTTGTAGGGCAGAAAATCGGATCTACGAAATAATTCCCTATTTTACGACTGGAAGACGAGTTCCCCGGTCGATTATCGCAAGCAAGGAGTTGAACAGTTTCTGGGAGACGGCTGTGGATGCATGGGTGTGGAAGTAAGCAATAAAAGTTCTGAAAGTTCCGCTCCGTAGATTTGCTTGATTTCAAAAACATCTTCAAAAGGTAAATTGCGATTTGGAATTAAATTATACCGAGATTTAATTAACTTCAATAGTAAAAAAAATCAGGTTAGCGTAATTTTGTAATTTAGTTTTGCTCCTAAGTCATGCTTCTTTCGGTAAAAATATTAACAACAGTAACTGCAAAATTTTCTTCTTTTCACTCTCGCTATTAAATACTTCCGGAGAGTTTACCTTACTTTTTTTTCTACCGTGTCAAAGCACCATTTCGCATTTTAAAATAACACAAATAAAGATGATTGAAGCGGAAACGGTAACTAACTGTTAATCAGTCGTAGGATCAGACCTAATGTGCAGTACACCTGATATTCCATCATGGCTGTCGTGCGCGTGCGGCGTGTGTCCGCACAACCTACAAAGGACTGTAGGTTATCTGGAGACGCAGGCAAAAAAGTAACCATCTGAAGGAAAACAGATTCGTTTAAGGACCAGATTATCCGTATTCCTTGTAATCATAGCTTGCGGTGGAGGTCAAGAATTCTTCAGCCACTATCAAATTCTGCACCAGGTTCTTGCTGAAATTTTTTTTTGTGCTAGTCTTAAGGGCTCGCTAAAGTAGGCTAACTACTCTCAGTAGCCGGACGGAAATGAACTTGAAGAAAAATTAGTCGCAAATTGCCTTGTCTGTATGACCCTGCTCATTAATCGTTTAATTAAACGGAGAAAGCTATAATTTACATCACTTTCATAATACACCTACCTTATTTACATAATGTCATCATATTCTGTTTGCCTCAGTTATTTTAACATTATTTTGCTGATGCAGGCCATGTTTAACCAGGACCTGCCCGAGAGAAGGTGACGGCCTTGCAAGTTTAGAGTACTTCCATATGCTGCAACTGTTACAACTGTTTTTTATTAAACGATTTATAATGAGTCAACGATTTCAGAAAATGGACGCCAGCCCCAATTTTACACTGAATAATTCGACTACAAATAATAACATTGCATACGGACAACTAAACGGCAAACCTGCCCAGAATCTCTCAGAAGACTTGTTTATGGGCAACCTCTTTGGAGAGCAGGTAATTTTTCTTTGCTGGAGTCATACTTTGTTAGAATTCCTCCGCATTCAGAGAATAAGGTTATGGTTTAGATCCTTTCACGAATCGCAGTATGCCGCCCGGCGGTGTCATTCGAGGGACATTTTCGACGAGTGCTGAGGAGGCTTTACAGAAGTCTGGAGCAGCACGAGATACGAGAAGAGGTACAGATAATGTTTTGCAAAAATAGTAAAATTTTTCTTTTCATATTGATCAGCCACAAACCAAACGATAGATCATCCGAGCAAATTTATTTCGAAAATGCCTTCTGTAGTGCACTCTAAACAGTATGCCTTAACCCGCTATATATTCGCGTATTTCTCAAGTAAACGTTACATTTTTGCGATAGAAATACGCGAGGGAACGTGTCCCACGCATGTCCCCATTTCCCATGAAAGATCCACAGGAAATTCCCTGTAACGCACCATGGCTTAAGGTTTGAGTGTCGACGATTGGAATGATGTCAAAGTTCAGCTTAATTTAGCTTAGTCCTCACCCATCCTCCTCTTTCCTCTCTTCTCCTATCTTCGCCTTTTCTATTTCACTCAGAATTTACATACCTAAACGGGAATGGAAGAGCCAAAATGGGAGAAGAGAGGAGAGGTGTCATCTGCTCTCTTTTATTCAGTATATGATATTTTTAGCTTTCCGTTTTCGCTATACTGAGAAAACAAGACGAATTTGCGGAACTGGAAGGACATGGGGCAAATTTTTCAACTAGCAACATTAATTTTAATACTTCTACAAAACTGCACATCAATTTTTCCCATAAGCAATGCTTGCCACATAGAGCATTTTCCAGATACTTACTGAAAGACACCTGAAAAGGTTATAACTCCTTTTTATTCCATACGATGACCGACTAGGCTCGTGCTAATTGTGAAGAAAAAAAAAACTGCAGACGGTAATCGTGACCAATTCGTATTGAAAGATATTTGGAACAGAAACGTCATGCTGATTGCTACCTATTTCGACAACAAATATATTGGTAGCTTGAAAATTTTAGCTTATCTCAGCCTTGGCTTCTTACCCTGCTCTCAGTTTCTTTCATTGGCCCCTTTAACTAGTCGCTCCTTTACATGTCGCCATTTAGCTTTAGGGCGGGATCTGAAAACAGCGCCTGTTAATGTCGTAAAAAGATGGGGATAGCCCCAGTAACCCTCGTTCTGTTTAATGAGTAATCTCACATCTAATCAGATATGAATAATATAATGAGTATATTTAATGTTTTCTTCTCAAATTTTAGATAATCGACGAGCGTCAACGGATCCGATGGCAATGGCAGCACTTGGCATCTGTCGTGGATCGCCTCTTATTGGTGCTTTTCTCCTCTGCCACTCTCTTCACCATCACCTTCTTCCTTGTACTACCAGTTGGGATGCGTAGCGAGCAACTCTAGAAGATTCGGTTCAGGCAAATCAGTAGAGTATCAGTTGAACTTTCATGCTCCTAACGATAGGCGGAGCCAGTTCGGTTGCATTTCTATTCTTCATTCATCTTTTCTGGCATTGCCTGTAAAGGATCAACGCTGGCTCACATCTTTGGACGAGAAAGAAAGCAAGATTTTCTTTTACTGAAGTAGAATTTTTACACGTCTTTATAGTAGCAATGTCGCCGATAAATTGGTAAATTATGAGTTGTCGATTCAATGGAACAGAGATCTCAGAGTTTTCTGGGATTGCCCATGATGGATACCCACGAGGCGGCAAAATCTGCTCATCTAGGACACTTTAAACTAGCTGGACACACGGAACAGGCCGCTGCGGAAAACTCCTTTGCTTCCAATAGTGAGATGTACATATATTATTTGTTGTGTAATGGCATTACTGTACATTTCCGCATTTCCGCATGAATGTTCCGTTTAACTTCTAAGCATTTGTTGAGCTGTTGTATACTTTTACTCAACGTGTACTTGTTTATTCTTCTTTTCGAAACTCTAGTTGTAAGCATATTTTTATACAAAGGCTTGAACTAAATATATATTTTATTACTATGCGTGGCTAATACTATACAAATTTGATGCATATTAAGCGAATACTTACAAAGTACAAAATAAAATTCTGAGTATTTTGAATATATATAATGGATTTATGACAAAATAGTTATACGTACATATATAAATAATATAATTTTGATAGAAAGTGAATAATGAAATTTAAGAAAGAATCTATTTTCCCGTATAATGAAGATGAGACGGAGTTAAACGAAGAAATGAATAAAGCTGGTTGTGAAGGAAGTGCCTGAGACTCGCCATAATTTAGAAGCAAGTACCTATTTCATAGTGTGTTCTATTTAAGTAGACAGTTAGTTACTTGTGAGTTAGGGAGGGATACATGGTCTCATCGTAGTATTTAGTGATACAAGGAACAGCCAAACTGCCTAGGTGCACGACCTCAGCAGTACGAATCGAAATGAGATACACTCAGGACTCTGACTGGGAAGGAATCTCATCGGGGTCAAAGAAGTCTTGCCAGTAATAGCTGGCACAAATGCATTATACCTATTCATAGAATATGGTATGTACTAGGCAAATTTTGAAGTGAAAAGCGGTTCGTCGGTACGAGCGCAGGATATGGCGGTCGGTACGACCACTCCCTGATTGTCCTGTGCCATGTGCACCTGGCTATTTGCAAGAGCTCTCAGAACCTGTGGGTCCATGCCCTGAAAGTGAGATTTTACAGAATGTTAGAAGCAGTTATATATCTGAGAAATATACTGCAATTGTGTTAAAAGAAATATCAAAAAAGCCGCAAAACCGGAAATTTTGACTAGCTCAGAATTTTTTTCTAGCCTTTTTCACTATGCATACGCATTAGAAATGGATTACTTTCGAACTGAATCCATAACCTCATTTCGACAGGAAAGTCTGGAGGCTATAAAGAGACAAAATTACATCGAAAAATCGCAGTAACAGAATTTTTTATCGATCGAACCGTTACGGCTACGCTAAGCAAGAATACGGGAAAAGAGATCTACAGTGAAGTTGCAAAGTCGGTGCAAAGCTGCGCTGGGTGTAATCACACAGACTAGAGGAAAAGGCGTCTCTAGATCAGCCGTTGATGATCGACCGTTACTGTATGGCGTCGGTCTTCAGTGGAATTCTGCCCCACGGCTAGTGATTTCTGTAGTTTCACACTTAACAACTTTGCACCGACTTTTCAATCTCACTATACATGCACGCGAAAAATCAGGCGTTCATGGTTCGGATGTCACCTTAGGCAACGTTCTTACTCCACCTTCGAACGATGACGACAGGATGTGTTCGGTGCGTATCGATCGTCGTAGTCGTTGAACTTGTCGCGCAATCGATACGCACCGAATACACCTCGTCGTTGTCGCGCTTAACGACATAGTAAAATCGTTGCTTCAAAGTCCAGTATTCGGTGGGAGGCTGTGTAGCGTGCAATTACAGAAATCAGAGAAGGGGGCGGTCTCCAGTTTAGCCATGGTCCTGCTCTAATGGTCAACGGATATCGCCGACCCTTATTTTTTTATTTTTCGACTAAACAAATTTCAGAAATTCCATCAAAATACCGAAATAACTGCTCGGTGACATACCTGTGAAGCGGATATTGCAACCGACATGGTTAAATTAAAAACGCCATTTTCCCTAATTTGTTTAAATACACATCACTCAACTGCATCGACGTTTTAACTCCACTATATTAGGGACAGAGCTTTAAAATACGACAGGATTTCAGAGCTCCAAATTTGGAAATTATCTTTCCCAAGAAAAAAGGCTGTTTCTTCCTGCTCGTTCCCCTCTTTACGATATTTACAGCTCATTAAAACACATATCCCGTGTGACAACGACAAAGTTAAGCTAGGCAATAGCTAGTAGCTTTAGTGTCTTCACGTTTTGGTGAACTGATTAATCGAACGAATGCCTCAGGAGGTGTAAAGGAGGTCCATAAAACTGCAGGATCAGTTACTCTCACAGAAGATCCATTACTCAAACCACAAGATTTTTAGCTAAAATTTTCTTTCTCTTTTTGTTACAGAGGCTTTAGCGTTCTCCGCCTCTTTCCGTCGCATTACAACTAAGAAATCCAAAGTGACTGCTTCTCTTTTGCTATTAATTTTACGTGGTCTTTTTTCGAATTGTGGAAAATTTCCACAAAGGAGGTTATTGCTCCCCTCCTCGCTGAAGAAAAAAAACTGCATGCCTCTACTTGCAAGTTGAAGGGTTTATTCCTTTCTCGGTTTACCTCTGCATGTGGAACGCCGCCGGACGGATTCAGAAAGCGAGGTCTCTTAATAAGTGGAAATTGTGGCAGAAAAATCTGCAGACTTTCGTCCATCATTCGCTTCTGCACATTGTCTTCGACCGAGGAGCAATCTAAATTTCGAAATGATAAACGGCAGTAAAGTAGAAAAGAATATGCAGTAAGTAACATACCAGTAGAGACCCGCGGTACAGCCGTTGTTCTACTGGGGAGTTTTTCACATGGTTTTGCATGGATACAACTTGCTATTCTGTCACTCATGTTCAGAACAGAGACAACGCGAGTGAGAACGGGAGCGGCTAAACTTACAATTTTAATTTAGTTAATTGTAGAATAAGTAAATGAAGTGTGCTCTTCCAAAAGTATGTAAAATTCTCGGAAAACAGCTTCTACCCCAAGTGAGACCACCGCTTTTCGCCGCCTTTTTGATATCCGACAGACACTGAGTCAGCTGATCGACAAGCTCGTCCAGTAATCCATACCTATGCATTTCGTTCCAGAAGGATACTGGTTCTAAAAGCCAAAAATTTTGCTATTGTCAGTAGAATCTGTATTTATGTGACACCTGTCAGCATCAGAAGCAGAATCTGTTCAGTTGTTGGAATGTTCGCAGTACGGGTAGAAGTAAGTGAATCGTCCACGTCGACCAGCTCTTCAGAGGCATCTTGCGAATTAGTGTTCAGATTGTTTAGAGGAGCTGTTGAAGAGAAGTTTTCAGCGTAATTAAACAGCGTATATTTATTATCCGTGCTATTTTCATTGTTGTTGCTCAACGTTCTGCTCAGCTGAAGAAACTGAGATATCGAGCCTGGATCTGCAATTAGGATAAAGATAAATAACGTGAGGTACTCGAATCAGCTGAGGGCACAGACCAAGCTTGCAGTTGTTCGAGTTCAGGATCTGGGAGTTGATCAGCTGGGAGATCTGAGCCGCCGCTTTCTCCGCTTGAAGGCTGTTCCTGAAAATACACATTTTGCACTGGTGGTTTCAAAACAGCGATGTTTTCTTATACAGGGAATCTCTTGAATTAGTGATACCTCTCTTTTCATTACACTGGTGCTCAAAATTGAAAAAAAAAAACAAATTCACCATTTGCAAGAAACCCAAAAACGAATTCTGTTAGCATTAAAACTTCAGCTACTATAATTTCAACGAATCTTGGAAGAGTTACACTGCACTGATACTCTAACAAGTTTAATTTCAGAAAAGCTTCCAGAGTGGGTTTGTAACTGTGAACTAGTATGCTCTCAAAGTAAACTTTTTGAATAAAAAGTACATGAAGCAAGGATAAATCGGACAATAAGCGGTAATGAATTGGAAGTTAAAGGCAGCACCTATGGAAAAAATCGATTTTTGAGACTTTTGCATTTTTTGTACCCTAGCCATACCTTTTGTCCAAAGCCAGTGTTAAAAAGCGCAAAAGCTGAAACTCACCGAGAAAATGACGAGAAAGTGCTTGTCGTGTTTATCCAAGTTCCGAGGTAAGCGGATGAGTTATGCAGTCCTATCGTATTAAAGCATTGTGTCTCGACAACTCGTCCGCTCACCCTCGCAACCTAGACAAGCACGACAAGCACATTTTCGGCATTCTTTCGGTGGGTTCGATTCTTGTCTGTTCTTTCGGTGGTTTAAAAATATGGAAGTTAATGCAAAATAACAAAAAATATAAAGCGGAAACAGCCAATTATGCTATCATTTGCTTGTTCGAGAACATCCCTTCTACGATTTGGCTTTCTTAATCTATTATTAACTCCCTGACAGATAATAAAACAATTGAAGTGGTGCTCACCTCCTCTCCTTATCACTGTCCTTCTCCTTAGGCGTAATATAATTCCTACTTTGACACTTAGCCGAGCAGAACTGTGTATGGTTGAAGAAATCGAACGAATGCATTTCCATCAGTGACCTTAGTATGAACATTTTAAACATAATTTAAAAAGCAGTTAAAAATTGTAGGCCTAGTCACGCTGATATTTCTCCTGAAATGTCTTCTGGGTGTATTTTTCTAGGTAGCCTTTTCGCTACAAGTTTTATAATGAGCGGTTTCTTAACATAGCTAATTCATAAGCAAAACGGCACAGAAGAGCTTTCACAAGCTTTCATACAGTGGTAAATTGTGTCCCAGAAAGGTAAACATTTGCATCTCATGGGCTCAGGGACAAAGGTTCTGGAAGGGCAGACTTTCCGTAGGACACGAAGTAAATGAATGTACCTAGCTCTCGCAAAGTACCCTACCTAAGATTGGACTTTCCTATTCGTATGCTGCCCTTCCAGTCTTTCTGTTTATCCTTGTTGGCACGAACAGTGAACTCCTTTGGACTTATCATTTCACCTGAAAACTCGAGCAAGAACCTTCCAGCTGAAGTGTCATTTAGTAATGAAGACAGATAAAACACAGGGAGCAATGGCTTTATTTAGAGTGAAAATCGTCGGATATACCTTCAAATTCGATACAGGGCTGGTGAATCCCTGGACATAGGAAAAGCTCCACATGCATATTTGCAACAATTGATCCACATCTTACCTAAAACGCATAAATTCCAGAGGCAGGATAACATTTTTGTGCGGGAAACTACATATTTATCGTAGAAAAAAAGTGTGGCAAAATGAGAATGCTCGTGTGGGCACCTAGACAGCAGATGTGGTTTTCGTAGTTTCACACTTCATCTTTTTAGTGGGTCCAGGACTTGCAGTCTGGCACTTCACCCTCATTCATAGTAGGAATGGTGGAGAGTCAACAAGCAGAAATATCACCTTTAGCAGTCAGCAATTTAGAGGAGCAGAACTGAACTCTTTTATTATACGTTCTACGGGAGAAGGAAAAAAACGACCATACACCTTTCACCGGAACTGCACACAACGAGAAGAAGAAAAAACATGTTTTTTTTGAAAAACGATCGCATAAAGAACCAACATAATGAAAAGATCACTGCAAAAAAGCGATCTACAGCATATTTTGCAGCATTACAGAATAATTTTTGCAGAAAATCGTCAGATGTAAAACAGATGTAAAATCTGTGAAGCAGAGCTCCCTAAATTTTCTACGGAAAAGCAGCGTCATGAGATCCACTCGTATCTGATCAAAAATCTTAATACTGTTTTATGAAGTTCTACGGCGAAACTTTGCGGTGGGTTATATGCTGCGGAAATGGAGAAGAAACTTCGTTTCCAAAAACTTTGAAAAGAAAATGAACATAAGCCAGAAATGCTTATGAGGAATGGGAGGAAGATTTTTGTGAGATGAAGTTAAGTGGTATATCTCCTTGTTCAATTCTGCAAAAGTAAGGAGTTGCATTCTGTATAGTTTAGTTAATCTGGTGAAGAGAAGGTGGAATCGAGGTGGAATCGATCCTTCATCGCTCTGCGCAAGGGTCAGGAACGCTATCCCCTGCACCACACGACATGTCTGTCCGTTCGAAGCACTTGAGTGAGGGAATGCTGATTTGTGAACGCTTATTTCAATAAGTTGGGCACGTTAAAGCTGTTTTCTGTATTTTCACATGTCATAGGCTTGAGATCTACCCTAGTCATATCCTCTAATATCACTTACGTCAAAACTAGTTCCTTGTTCAATCACCTTTCTCAGTGGCTACTTTAACTTTGTACTCGTGGAGCACTGTAGCTCTGGTTCAAAACTGCGAATCCCCACGAGCAAATTCTATATCTGATTTGAATGAGCAAGTCTGGAGCAGCACGATGAAACCGGTTGCATTAACGTACGAGAATATCGTGCACGCTACGAGAATAGCACAGCAAACAATAGCACTTGTAAAAACAAAATCAGTCTTAGCGCGCGCGGAGTCTGCGCGGACGTTTTGCTCCGCGTCACCAAAGAGCGCACCGTTTTTAGCATCCACAGCTGAAACGGGAAGTTTACAGCGCTCTCCAGGTCGAGTTGGGAGATAGGAAGCACTCGTTGAAATCTATGAAAAAGTCATCCTCCATCCAGAGTTAAAGAATGCAAGAATTCACGACGAATACATTTTTATGTGGGATTCCATATTTAGCCCTGAATTCGGAAAAGCCCAAGGATCAGAATAAAATTCCTGGCTAATGAAAACGTGATGCTGCATCGTCAAGCGACAGTAAGAAGAAGCAAGGAATTCTTATTTAAAAAAAACCACATCTGCACATGATTACCGTAACAAACAGCAAAATAGCAGTAGAAGCGAAGGACACTCACTTGTATGATTTTTCCAAAATTATTTGTAGCACTCTTTTCTTCTGTTACGGTTTCATTACCCGCTATAACCAATGGATGAGGTTTCATTTCTTCTGACATCTAAAGCAATTGAGGAATCATTAGATACAACAATGGTAACTATGGTATAACAGCGAAGGAAGGAAGAATTACTGCTAATCAAGGAGTAAATTTGTAACGCTGAACTTGAATTTGCAAAATCAAGTATCTTGCAAAGAGAATGAAAAACAAAAAGATACGCAGCTGGTAAGGAAAATGAGACTTTGAAAAAAAGGAACAAAGAAAAATAAAAAATAAACACACAATAAATAAATGAGGATAAGTAAATTTTAAAAGCCAAAACTGTCTCGTCTGAAGGATTCTTGACAGAGATGGAGGTGTGGGTGTTATGAAACAGTAGTAAATTTCAGTTAGACAGCAGTAAGTTATCGCTAAAAATTGCTTCCACTTCAGTTTAAATTCCAGAGTTAAAGTGAATTCTCTATTCAGGTGATTACAGTTTCCTTGGAAAGATACATATGCATGGAGATTGAGATGTGCAGAGATGTCAAGGATGTTTCCTGAGCTTGTTTTACCTTAGGTAA
>KN549270.1:72953-88374 GCA_000797555.1 Oesophagostomum dentatum | reverse complement strand
CCCAACCCCTCCCCTACTCCTTCAGCTCTTGCTGAAATGGGGTCTCTTCATAAACAAAGATTCTGGGCAAAGAACAGCTTTATTGTATCAAAAGTAGGGGTAAGACCTCATAAAATTTAGTTAAGTGTGTATGCAAAACCAATACACTTTAAAAGGTGTCCCCTCTATCCTGTTCCTCTGGTTCGCCTCCTCATAGGTCGGCCTGCCTTTGCTGTGAGCGATAGAACGACTCAGTTAAATTTGTTAGACACACTTTCATTAACCATTTTGCGCTGACGTCAGACTTGTTTTCCTTTAAATCAAAAGTTAACTAATCATTGCTGAAAATTAGAATTGATGAGAAGACTGATTTTACGAGCTATAGCGACTTTGTAGCTGCTTTTTTCTTATTTGACGCAATCACGGGAAGTAATGTTTGCTTCTAACGATAAGTCATAAATTTTCATAGAAATTGCCTCTAGTTTCTGAATACTTCAGAATTTAGGAAATACCATCAAACTCTTGCCTATGGTCTGTCTTGTTGCTGATGAAACACCGACTAACTGTATTTTAAGAACAAAAAGAGTAGAAGTTGGTGAAGCCACTGCTAAGAGCAAAAGGAAATCGGCTTGGAAGATCGAATCGAAATGGGCTTCAAATTTTAAGAAGTTTTATCCCGCGGTAGAACTGGATTTCACATTCATGGCGAGGTGTGGATGTGTCGTTCCAACGAGATTTGTAGGTAGACGTCTACTCGCCCGATGTTCAACTTTTCAGGTCTAGTAAACTTTGCCCTTCAGTAATGTGTTACTTTTATGGCTTCAGACATGTCCTTAGCATTTATACCTTGTGAAATTATTCCATAGGGCCTTGTCTTGTGCTAGCAGCCCTTATTTCTGACAGAATTGCCTCTTTTTCTGCAAATGAAATATGCGGCATCCAGCCAAGCCTCCCTGCAGACTGGCGCCCTAAGCCACCTCTTAATCCGCTCTCATGCTGACAATCCAGAAAGAGACAACAAAGCGTATTACTCCGTCACTTACCACAGATTAACCCCTTATGAGTGTTTTACTAACGGGCCGATGTCTCGCTTGAAGATTACAAGAAAGTATTTTTGGCGATCGACATTACTTGGTAAACATTTGAATAAAATAATTATGGTATTTCAACCTCATATTGTATTAACGGTAAAAATACTGAAATTGAGTTTTTCTGAAACTTTTTCAAAGCGGGGAGATGTTTGTTGGTTTAGAACGAAAGTACAGGAATCTAAACAATTTTCAGGCCTCTGAGGAAGGCACACTACCGGAAGGTAAGGCCAAATAAAGGTGCTTTGATAACAACCTGATAGGCACAGAACAAAGGTAAAATATTACATCAGGAATGCCCTGGTTCTATGGTCAGAGGACATTCAGGATAATTTTTTCAATATATTTCCCGTTCTTGAACTAAACTATACATCCGGATTTTTAAAAATTTTCCAAGCAAGCCTTCTACTGGTTTGTGCTTAGATTCATAGTTTAGAATATGAAACGGTCAAAATTTTCTGAACCATAAGTCTGAATTCAGTTCACTGAGGAATTCTTGGGAGGTATGAATTTTGCAGCAGTCCAGATTCCACCATTTACACGGAAAAGTTAGACTTTTAGGCTAAGGTTTCTTGGACAGGGGGGGGGGGAGAGAGAGAGAGAGGCTTGGTTGCCTCATTCCATCCGTGTCCGTGAATTTTAAAATGGTCATTTTCCCAAGACGGACCAAAATAAATTTGCGCCTATGCCTATCTTCATTTTGGAACTAATTCATATGGGTGGAATGATTCACCTCCTCTGTTACTGTTATAGTCTGTAAAAATTCGAGCTCCTCGTTCATGCTTCTACCATACTGATTACTTGATTCTTTTCAAATTGTTTTGGAGAGGAAACGAGCATAGGCAAAAAACATCAGCTTCACTCAGTAATCAACTGAGAATGATATGTAAGAAGTGTTTTTGGCCGAAACAACAACGACATTATTTCAATGGTACTCGTCCATTCAACATGAAAACAGAATTCTGTTCATGTAACAGTGAGCGGACCTGTGTTTCCATAATTCAGACTCGTAGCTCTGTTTATGTTAAAAACTATTGCTACTAAAAAATTATAAAAAATATAAAACAAAAAATTCTGTTTCAGCAACAATAAGTCGCACAACAATAAAGTACAAATAGTAAAAGACGGTAATCGTGGAGGTAGGATGTGAAGCTAGCTGCAAGTAGTTTCTGCTTTGTGTTTCCAAGTTTTCCTGGAGTTTTATGAACAAAAGACATCTAATTTAAAATGTAGTTTTAGGTGCAGATTCAAAAAAATATTGCAATCAAGAGCAAGCTCACCAATGAGACCGCTGAATACCGCAAAAATCTCGTCGCAAATCTCGTTGAACGGGATCTGGGTTAAGAAACAAATTTTTTTAAATTGGCAGGAGGTAATTCTTGAGCGAGTTGACAGTGAAGACTTCTCTGGCACAGGCAATACTTCTTGGAAATTGCTCAGATGTCCTGAAGAATTGTTTTTTGTACTTAATTTTCGGCTTCCCTTGGTAAATAGCTACCTATTTTATCTACTGACTGTGGAGACAGACAACGGTTACTTATTAAGCGTTAACTAGTCCTAACACCCTGTAGCTCGCTTTACTTTGGCTCGAGCAAGGCCCCTATCTATTGCTGGACGTGGTATAACCAAGAATCCTAAGGAGGGTAAATTATATTTACATAGCTCCAGATAATCTTGTTCCACCACCAGATGGATGTTCGTATATTTTATTTATTTATTTATTTATTTATTTATTTATTTACTTATTTATCTACTATGCGCTAAAATATAAATATAATATATATTTTGAGGTATTTCCCTCTGAAAACTTTTCACTGAACATGACATGAAGGCCTGGATCAAAGAGAACAAAGCTATAGGACCAGAAGCTCTGGTTTTCATCATTGTTATATACGTACAAGGTGCTTGCATCTTAAGCCTGGATTCTCGATACTTAAAACTGCTCAAAATTTCTAAAGGATCCCTACACATGCCGCAGTGAGCGGCTCGAAAAGAGTAGCCCTTTTTTCTTCGGTGAATGAGTCCTAGAGAGGAAAGCACAGGAAAGTTAATTTCCCAGTGTTACTCATTCACTAGGTGAAGATAAAATCTGTGAAGGTAAGTTTGTTCAGTATGTCGAGAAAACTTACCAGACGTAAAAACTTGGTTGACCAATCTAGTTACTTGGCACAGCAGATAGTACAATCTAGTTACTGTTTAAAGTGATAAACTGTAATTTTATGAGAAACTTGCTGGCAAACTAAACTCTGTTTTAGTATATCTTCGAGGATGAGAACATATTCCAAAGCAGCATTAGCTCATCATTCTTTTCTCAGAAACAGTTCTTAATTTTGACATCTTTCTTTTTTTCGCTCAATTTTTGACTTTTGGCATCGCTTTCAGAATTTGATGACCTCGGGTATGGTCTGCACCTGTTTTTGCTCCCAACATATAAATGTTTCACACTTTTAAGGTCGTATCAAATTCTCCAAACCCGGATTAGCCATCGCATTGCGCAAACGATTATGCGAACAGCAGCATCAACACCACGACAGCTCGCACTTTACCGTACCCAGTTGCGGTTTAACAAATCACCAAAAAACCTGAGAAAGAGCAGTCGCTGACTTAATGGCAAGGATAAGGAAAAACACATTTACATGAGCTTAAAAACGGAGATGCTTACAATTTTAGTTACTATGTAAAACTAAAAACCAAAACTACATAAGAGAAAAGCTACTGGATGCACTAGTGAGCGACGAGGACGCACAAAATTGTCTTGAAGAACATTACGATTTTTCGATTTTCAGAAGTCATTGTTATGAAGATTTCCAGCGTCCTTTAACAGTACTAGACCTTTTTCCAGATAATATTGGATTTTATCGCTTCTTAACTCATAAATGAGTACGCGAAACTTCATAAAGGAATAAAGCCCATTCGTGAAGTTTCGCGTACTGATTCATGAATCATGGAACTTTACCCAAAAAGATTAACTGATCTATTGAAAACATGGGTATTCAGTGCTTAAGATACTAATAAGGTAAGCATATTGACCTAAATTTTTTGGCAAACTTGTCCCATAACCGTAAGGAGGAGGTGCGCAGCTAGATTAAAGACAAAGCCTCATCTCATTTTCGAATTTCAGCTAATCGCAAGAGGAAATTCTATTTATTCGTGACGCCGATTCAAAAATATACATATCGCTCGGCAAAATTCTAAAACAAACCTGTCTTTAAAGCTCAAAGCCAAATTTTCTCGTACGAGTTTCTCTGTCATAGGTTCCAGCCTTTTCGGTGCCGTTATTACCTCCTTCAAACAAATCATCACCATAGAAAGAGACATTTTTAATCCAGAAGTAGGCTCCAGAAATTTTTTTTGAAATGGCAGTTGCAACGAAATTCCGCTTTGATCAACTTGTGGCCGTCATTACCAACTACTAGAGCTAGTGGGTCAGCAACTAAGTAACCAGGATTCTACAAGGTGAGAAAGAAGAGGATGCAGCTCTCGCCCAGTGCTGAATCAAACATTTTGGCTTTTTTAAAAAAAGTTTTGACAGTTTCGCTCATGTTTCTGTAAATCACTTTCATCTTCGGATTCCACTGGGTTTAAGGGTGGTAAAATCTCAAAAAGGAAGGAAAAAGTGGGAGAAAACGACAGGCCTGTCAAAGGTAAGGTGCGAATTGGCCTTGTCAATCTGGTCATGGGATACTTTATTAAGGCACTCTTAAAACCTTCAAGGGGTAAAGGAAGTTCCTCTTTGGCCAAAAAGGTTTCATTCAGTAGTAAGTAGTAAATAAGTAGTGCCCTGAAGCAAAACAGCCAGATAGCTGGACGTTTTATGCATTTCGTTTGAATGACCAAAAGCTCAAAGTTTTTCCTGCCTAACAAGTGACAGGTAAGCAAGAGCTGATTTGCTTGATAATTTGACGGGATTTTAATTACATCAACACAAACTGTCTAACTAATTCAGTCTGAACATTGTTCGGGAGAGTCAGCAATTGTCCAGGGGTCATTATCCGGAGCTACAAACAGAGTTGAATAACTAATCTGTGTTTGGGATGGCCCGCATGGCTCCTGTGCGCTCATTCGTTATGTGCACGCGTTATGCTCCAAGAAGCAGGTTAATGGGCGAACATGGCGCAACATGCATATCCAAAGCTTAATTTATTGCGGATACGCCATTTATCCCCCGTCGGATACTGATATATTGGACTCCGCACGCGTCACTTTGGCCACGATTTTTCTGCGTGGTCGTAAACAAAAATTAGTTCAAGTTAATTCCCGGCAAATTGACATATAATTTGAAAAATCCAATTTTTCTTTCCAAGAAAAAAAGCTTCAGAGGGCTCGCGAAGCCTTTAATAAATACAAAACATGGTGTATAACAATTAAAAGATGTCATGGTAAATGTTTGATCTAATTTAAGAAGTAATATCTAGTGCAAATTTTCACACCGGTTTCGTGTCTTGAACTAGGCCGATAGTGCAACTTCCTTGCTGCTCCTTATCAGTAGTTCCACAAGGAGGCTGCCAAAAGTATATGACCTAAGCTGAACCTCAGCGATAAATTTTTATTTTATTTTCATTCTTCAAATTAGGTGCTTAGAACAACCTAAATTTTGGGTGCCTGCATGAAAATTCCTAGGATTCAGCACCAGAGACATAAACAAGTCTTCCTTTTCATGATCGGAATGCCGATTTTTCCGGCAGACAGCTTTACTGTATTTTTGGAAGCTCTAAGACATTACAGGTTTGAAAGAAGGGGTTTCTCGAAATATTAATTTTATTTGTCAAATTTTTCCCGCGATATTCATTTGGGCAACAACAGGGAGGTGAGTAACCAAATAAACCGGAGAGTGTGAACATGTTGTTCCAAATGTTGAGCCGATTTTGTACTGGAGATTGGAGACTTGATAGTTTTGCCTGGCAGTACTCGTGAGAATGCCTAGATATTAACTTTTCTTAGCAGAAGTGTGACCTTTTTGTGAAGCACGAAGAATGAGGTCACCGTCAGAGATGGTGGCCCAACTAGAAAATCTCAGAATGCGAAAATATAAATGTTAATTGCATGGAGTAACTGCGTCATAAGAATCGCTAAATTTCACTTCACAGTTATATAAAAAAATAGAGAATTTTACAGAAGTATCCTCTTCACTGATATTAAGTGATAATACGGTCGTGTATAAAAGCGTGTGACCTAAATTCTATTTTCATATGTAAAGGGTATAAAGAGTAACTCACGTTTTGTTTTATTGTTTTTTTCTGGCTTTTTTTCATTTTTTGTAGCTCTGAAATAAAATACGTTTGAAAAGCCACAACTTCTGACAAAGAAAAATTCGCATCTTCATATCTTGCGATTTTTCCAGGTGTGCCACCATCTAGATAACGAGATGGTCCCGTTCATTATTGTTGCCCCACCTTTACGCTTGTTTAGTTCATGTCTTGTCGACATCTAGCAGTAATCTTCGACCTTTTGCCACTCGTTTATAAGTCCTACGTGCTGGACTTTATTTCACTAAAATCATGTGGTTTCTTTCATTTTTAATAAAACCGGAGTTTTGAATGTCCTAGCTGCATCACACTACCCTACTTTGATCAAAAATCTCAACAGAAAGAGCTGAAAGTAGAGCTGACCAAGCCCTTAACAGAGTATCATTTATATCCAAGCACATGAATTTTTTATCAAGCTATTATGTTGAAAAAAAGCAAACCAAACTGACCAGTTTTTAATGACTCCAACACCGATTTAAGCTATGCCATTATTGTAATGTTTTGGTCACTTACTTGCAATGAATAAAAGGTGGATTTTTTTTTTTCAAATCAGTATGCGAATATTTGAAAGCTAAATGTGTATTTATTATTGTAGTGTTCTATGCATTAGTTTAAACACAACTCTGTATCTGTCTTTTAGTTTAGATGCGCAACACATCTTTTTCCAACATTTTCAATAGAAGAAATATCTATCTGTCTCAACCTACAAAAGTTGGATAAACCTTATAAGCTCTAGGCAAGGAATAACACTACTCACAGTTCTACCACGCAGCCGTGGCAAGCTCCACTCACTGCCTTCGAAATTATTTATTTACTCGTTAAATTTTTACGATCTGTCGTTGGGTACGTTAAGCCCAGAGAAAGAGGAAAATCTTAAACTACGCCGCGTTTTACTGGTGTGGGCTCGAGCAATTAAAGAATATCGTAGGTATTCGGATGTTAAAAGAAGAAATTGAAAAACAGATCAGCCATTTCTTGCCTTTTCAGTACTAAGAAATGTAAAATTTTACAAAGACTAGCAAAACTGGAGGCATGTCATCGAAGCCGAGGATACCGGTGAGGGCTATTGGGTCCCATCCGTCATTGTTACCGCGTTAACCAGCCTACTCAGAGGAAAATACCTTTTTTAACCAGTAGCGTGTGAGTCAGGAACAATTTGGGCCAGAATTTTCGAATTTTCAAATAAATCGCCGTATCATGCCAACTCATCACTTAGTGTTGTTTGAACTATTCAAATACTGGAATAAACTGACATATCGAGCTCAGCGCAATAACTTTACTACAGTAGTCGACGACCCATAGAAACATAACTTGTAGCTCCCTTACAGCTTCAAAAAGTTTATTTTTGGCAGGATTCAAATTTTCATTTACAAAAGTGCACAACTGTGTACTGACTGTACTTCTGCGTTTATTACCTGCGATAGGTGTTATGTACTCGACATTCGGACGTCCGAATGAGTTCGAATAAAGTGTAATTTTCGGGGATGAACAAGATGGATTTGTTAAACTACATTCAGTTCAAACAGCAGGGCTTTCATTAACTCTTACAATTCTCTTGCAGATACAGAACAAATAACTAAATCTTAGTGAAAAACCCTGTCCTGACGGTGAAAAACGGTATCCTGATTTTCTCAAACATGCGGATGCATTTTCGCTAAAGAACTAAAATTCCTGCTTGCGTGCTTGAATAGAATGTGCTCCTCGGATTTGAAAACCTAAATAAAATCTGGGTACGAAAGTTGTTTTTCATTATTATTTGGTTGCTCGAAGTCTAAGTGTATAATAAAAATAAAGATGGAGCCACCCAAAATTAGCTAATACATGTCAATTATGCAAATTAATATATATTTTTAAAAATCCATAGTGAGGGCTCAAAATTTGCCAGGCTTTACCCAGTAGCCTGCCGATGCATTTGCCATGTCAGGTAATTTTTGATCTTCTTCGAAAAATCGAGAATGGACTTAGTTTGGCATTGTACAGCTGCTCGGTGATTTTATTCCTCTGCTCCTGAAACAGCTAGCCCTTAGCCCTGCTCTCATTTTCCGAAACATAAGAGCCAGGCAGAAGTATACATGTCTGCTCCAGTTAGTAAAGGCCACTAGCTAGTGGGAAGCTAGTGAAAAATCCAAAAATTATTCTATTCTACCCAGGAAAATGTTCCCGCAGCGGCTGGAGCGCTGTATTGCGAAGATGTCGAAAAGCAACAAAAGCAGCAAAGCGCGCTGAGAAATTTTTTAGAAAAAATCGCTGTAGCCAAGGAAATTCGTTTTCAAAGCTGAAGTTTCATTGTAGTGGTGAGAAATGGCTTCGGAAATTAAATATGGGGAGGACAGGTCCGTAGACGATGGAGTGTGATGGTCAGACGGCTGTTCCAGTTAATTTTTGTGCTCCATATGTATTAGGTATGCTTGGTACAGGATGCGGCAGGAAAACCTGTCGATTTTCAGATCATGTGACTTCCAACTTACATTCTACTTTTCAGCAAATACTGATTAGTAGCTCAAAATTTTATGGTATTTTATAAATGTCCTTTTCAAGGAATGAGGTATGTATTCAGTAAAGGGTTCACTTTGGTGCACGCATCTACGACGTCCTCTGCATCCTGAACAGAAAAAGTTCCATAATAAATTTACTACAGTATAATAGTATAATACTACATTATAATAATGCCAATGTAGTAACGTAGTATGTAATGTAGTTTCAATGTTTTTCCACAAAGGAGTATTAGGAGGTAGATCAGCTGGCGTCCTAGGCTTGTTGGTGTAAGCTTCCTTTTGGATAACTGTAGCGGTCCGCAAATGCGGAGTAACATCTTGACTAAACAGCACAATTTATAAATTTGAATCTAGAGTTTATCCATTCCTCGTATATTTTCCCTTATTCCCTATTCAACGAGTTTTTTTCGGAATTTATTGTGATCAAAAAGGTGACAAGGTAGAAGGGCAGTTTGGAGAAATTCTTTACTTTATAAGCACAAATATAAACTACTTACACATAGTGATACATCGCTCCCCTCTTTCTCGTGAAATAAACAGTCATATAAATAATTTTTGCTGCAATCTGTGCTACTCTATCCGTACTCGACCCACAAGAGATCCACGACACCGCCTAAGGTGTCGCACAACCTTGCGACCCTCAAAATGCGGCTGCAGGCAGAGGGGAACGTGGATATTCAGGCCAACCCTCGCCAGCTCATCGTCGACTGTATTTTCTTTCCCTCTAATGGCTAGTGGTTGATGCTGATGACGTTTTATGTGTGTTCATTAGTGGCAGAAGACGTTGCCACGGAAGCGGAATGGTAAAAGGGCACAGCCGGATTACACCTCGTAGCAGCTCGGGTCTCTTTGCCGGAGCGCCACGCATGTAATCTAGCAATTAGAGTGCAATTGTTAGCCGTTCCAGCAGTATTCTGTAATCGTCCTCACTAATAATAGCTGAAATGATCAACAATCTTGACTAGACAATATTGTCGAATTCCTAGAAAAAGGTGCCCCGAAAAACTCGTCTCTCATAGCGGGCAACGCGTGTCGGTCGAACTTTTTCACCAGGGCTTGTTCGGAAAAAATAATAATGGCTATTCGGCTTTCCATTACAATGGGGACTGCGGTTTCATTGTGTATGATTATGGATTTCGCTTCATGAAGGGCAAAAGAGCACTTTGCGGAATTGTCCGAATTGTAGAGCATACTGCTCTTGGTTTCACTAAGTTATTGTAGTAGACAGCTTTGGAACTAGACTGGAACTGCACCATAGAAAAGGGATGGGTCCACAATACGCAAACAACTCGAATGGGTTGGCCTGGATTTCAAATAACTGATTTATCTGCTTAAACGAGGTCTAAAAAGCCAGAAAAATCGAGAGAAAACGATTTATTCAAGTTGTTGGGGCATACTACCTCGTTATTTTACTGCAGTAACTTCAATAAAAATATAGAATAAATGTTTTAGATGTGTCGGAGAAATGCATCTAGCCGGTTACCATGCAGTTCCACCGTTTGAATTTTTCAAAACCTTGAGAATTCTGCACCATGTTATCGTAAAAACTTCGTAATTCAAGCGCTTAAAAGTCGAAAAATTTTTTTCAAAACATGTCTAGTGTCAATGTCTGATATTGAAGAAGAATGCAGCTGTTCAGCAGTTAATTCACCTTACTTAATAATTGTGTAAAAGCAACAGGTCAGTTAAGTAATTAGTAGTTCACTTCTGATCCTCTAAATCTTAATCATTTTAAATCGTCGCAGAAGAAAATATTTTTCCGTAAAGTTTGGACCATTAAAGTAACAAAAAGTATCTGAAACAAAGGCTGAAATTAAAATAGAAGAGGCGGTAACAGCATTTGGAGGTTTCATACTTCGTGCTACTACATCGTCATCAGTTTTAACAAGACGAAATCGCAATTTTAACGTCAAATTTCCAAGTCAGACCTTTGAATATCAAAAAAGGACAAATATCACCTGAATTGTCCGGAGTTTCCTGCATAAAGAAAGTCTATCCATGACATAGATTATCAAAATATGTCGATAAATGAAAATTCAAAAAGAATCAAACTGAAGTTTTTCACAAAATTCTCACAAAAACTCAAAAGCTAACTAAGTTTTAGTGGATGAGACTTGAAAAGCATAAAAAGAACCGAAACAAAAGATTGTACTCAGCCGATTTTCGAGCTGCTCCATTATTGATTGATTTGGAATGTAGTAACCCGGAAGTAGAAACCTTCAAAAACTGAGTTAGTTCAACATCTGGAGGTTGGAAAATATTTTGGAGAATTTTCTTGTGAAAATGGTTTTTTCCAGCTTTAATACAATGAATAAATATTAAAATATACGAAGTAAATGAAAAGTAGGTAAATATAAATGTATAAATAAATGAATAAATTTTACAGTATAAAATTTCATACGAATGTGTGCCTTATAATCCCTAAATAAAAATTTTTCGAAGAACGATTATCTAATGAAAGTATTCCCTGCTATTACTTTTTACTTTAATACTATAAATACACATGTATTATAAATGCACACATATTAACTTTAGCTTTATTGCACTCCCACGCTCCATTGAAGGGTTATCGGAAGCAGCCAACATGTCCATTATGTCAAATCCCGTTTGAACGGTGAAAATCCGTGAAAATCGGGTTCAAAGTGAAACTCGACTTTATGCATGACTGCTAGTTAGCAACTAAAGGTAATCCTCTTGATTACGGTTTCGTCAATTGTGGTTGACCGACCTGTGGACTAGGCAATTGGTCTGCGAACAATGGAGCGAGACTAATTAGTAGGGGGTTGGCACCCCGCATGGAGGTTACGGTGGCACCTTCGTTTCCTTCCAGGTATGCCGATCGTAATTGCAGTGCTCCAGCAATACGCTCTCGTCCTCACACACAACGATTCATTGTTTCTGAGGCGGCTTTCGGCCTCTTCTGATCCGATTTCACGAGAGTTCACCGCTCCAGATGACGGAATGAAAATCGCAAAAATCGCTGCATTGACGCCGACTACAAATTTAGTTTTGTCGGGTTTACTTAGATGATGTTTTTATAGGGAAGTTCAAGATGACTTCTTCCGGCAAATTCTTATCGGCAGCCGCCCATTGAAGGCAGGAACAGAGCGCTGGGCGCTTGACGGCATCTCAGCCGGCGAATTTGTTCCGCCTCAGAGAGCTCATTTGCGGCTTACATGACAAATATTAAAGGTTTTCTCTCAACAAACAGAGTTCCGGCTTTTGAAAAACTAGTGCTTTAGCATAAAGCCAGTCTGTCCTTCCGAATATTTGTATTTTCTCACTAAAACGGCAGACTTTTGCGCTATTTAGACACCACACAACAAATCCATTTCGAATACGTTTTGTGCTATTTTTGGGGACATAATAGATAGTGAAGAGAAAAGCTTCGAAACGTTTTGTGTATTAATTTTTTTAAAATTAGCTCTTTAGCGCTCCTTTGATTGCATGACTAAGTGCAAGACTAAACTAAAAAAAATAAAACAATATTATTTCATCGTTTATATCGTGATACTAATAATACTAATAAATGCGTTTAACAGTTACACTGCATAGTTACTGGATAATAATTTTATTCAAGCTTGCCGTGTAACTCCGACAAAATTTGGGATGATCTCATTACTTTCAAAAATGACACCTTTCTGCTGCTGAAATCTAAACAAATGAGGAAACACGGGTTGACCCGTTATCGAAATTCTTGATTTCTATCACTGTTCAATGGTTTGGCTAGGTTCTTGCCTATTCACTTAATGTTTTATTTACTTTTTCTACTCCATTTAAATATGGTGCTGAAAGAACTGCAGAATCTAGAAAAGGAATTGAAGAAATTGAAAAATGTAGCTGTTTTTCCTATATTCAACTGAACTTCAACTTCAATAGGCAACTGCTATTTCATGGATAGATTCCAGCGACTGACCAGGGCTACAGAGTGATCGTGCTGAGCAGCTTACTGGTAAAAAGAATTGCTTGAGAAATTCTTTTTTGGTGGTTATGGTTAAAATACCTAATCTTTCAGGGTATCTAACACTGTCCTTGTTCGAAAAGGCAGGAAGCATAGGTAGCTACTCAGAAAAAGAAGGCGTAGATCGCAAAGGCAATTTAAAGTTCGGAATTTTTACTTATCATTCAAGGAAGAAAAGTTTGAAGGGGAGAGAATTGCAAGAAATTCTCTTGAAAAACTTAATATCGGTAAAAATCCGAACATAAAAATCAGAGAGATTTTTCCACAGTTTTGTAATTATTGTGGGTACAACAAGGTATTTATTATTGTACTACTACACATGATTTACCAAGTACAGATAAAGACGAAGTTCTCACAGATGCCCATTGATTTATTGATTAATTTACCTCACTCTAATTCGCACCATTTGAAATTTCTACTGTCACGTGATCATTATACGTAGTAGAAGACCAGATTCATGAACGTCATCTTTTCGCCATTTGAGCTGATCCACTAGCACATGTTTGCACTTTTATATATCAGTTATCAAGCCGATTACTTGTTATTGAACCATTCGTGACTGCTTGGGGTGCGGATTACGGTAGGAAATGAGCCGCAAATTGGTGCACGTATACGATAGTCAAGAGTGAAATCAAAACATGATTAGCGGGGGTTTTAGGACGCCCCGCGGCGTTTCCCGCATCGAGTCGAAGCTGGGCTGAATATTGAACACACACACACACAGCCACAGACACGCACACACACGCACCTCTCTCCACAATTCGGCTTTGTCCCGAAGTACGAGCTTTGATTTAGCCGGATTTACACTTGCGGAAAAGTAGTCAGTTGGTAGTACATCTGTGGGGATTTGCAGAAATTCTGAAGCTGGTAATTACTGGATTTTGAGAGTTGGAGTAGTTGTTTGAGTGCTCAGAGCGAAACAAGCGACTGGCCGAGTTGCAGTCTCCTCAGTCCCCTCGCTGGTCGGTCGGCAAAAAGCTTGTGAACGCGTACAATGGCCGCGGTTTTTCAGCGGGGTTTTTGAAGAAGTTTTACTATGACTACGTACACTTCTCGCGACAATTATGATTCAAACCCGGAGGAAATGGCATCACAAAGGCAGCGCCGTGCTTCTTCCACTGGATGCTTAGCCTGGGAAATGCCTATTGTTTTGAACGTTGCCATAGACAATTTCGTAGCCGAACTGAAACAGTTTCGAGATAATCGCGAGAAAAAAAGCAGCGCACTGTGGCAAAACGTCTCGACATACACGAATTCAAGTGGATCTATGCTGAAGTACTTGACTAGCTGTGTTCTGCCCTAAAACTATGCATCGTGAGCGTCGCGGCCCGGTTTGACGGCTGCAAAATACATAGAAATACGATCCGCATCTCGCTCGATCGTTCACAATGTCCCGTCTCAAGACAATTTTTAGTCCTCGTGTCTATATACACTTAAGAATTGGAATTTTCTTTCGTGAATTTTCGTTCGAGAGAAATCACAAGGCCAGGGCTGCTTCGCTCAAGCAGAAATCGTCGCTGTGAAAATAAATGAGACAAATGTCAAAAAATGTAACTTCAAGAACGCTCATGCCTTGAATTTTGTGAAATACTAGTAGTATAAAAGTATAGCTTCCTTTTTTACCCCTATAGGATTACAAGTTTCTAAAATTGCAAGGATATAGATGTATCCATGCACATATTCGCTAATTCAACAATAATGTCTATGACGCAGATATATCCCTCTATATACTTCCCTTACTAATAAACAAGGAAGGAGGAAGAAGTACGTGAAAAAGGGATACATATGACTAATGAACTCCGAAAACTTCGCTTCAAGACCAAGGCAGCGCCGGAATTTCATCTTTTTTACATTGCAAATTTTTAAACGAGAAAAAACTTCTCTTTATGTTCTTATTTTCTCTAAAACCTTGGGCCAGCTCACATTCCTAGCCCTTTGATCAGAAAACACCTCGCTTAAGTTTAAGATTTTAAAACGGTTTTAAAATCCCTGAAAATATCATTACATTACTAAAAAGATTGTCAAAATCTACTCAACTTCTCAACCAAATTTCCCGAATAAGAAAAGAAAAGGAAAACGGCTAATTTTTCTTAACCTAGAGCATCAGAATAAAGAAAGGACTCTTACTACTTTAACTTAACTCAACTTCACATCGTACTACGAGAAAATCAAAGTTTTCTACAACAAACTCTTTATGTGGCTCGAATTCGTGGCACTGAGAATTCTCTAACTCTCCAAATCTGCAAGTTATCTGCAGAATGAAAGCGACTTTAATGAAGCAAGAGTAAAGAAAACACGTAAGTTTTGCTGATGCAGATGCTAACTTGGCTAATAACTCTGATTCCTCATCGTCCCTTTTTTTCCCTCAAAAAAGAGAGTGCCACCGAACAATACGGTACGAGATGTGTGACGGGAAATTCACCCGAGGTGCCAACAACGGCCTTCGCACCTCGGTGTGATTAAGCATTTAGGGATGTTCCCATGTACACTAGCCTAATAGACACATTCCAGAGGACATCTGGGAAATCTGCCTAATTCCCTGAATCAGGCGAAATTCTCATTTTATCAAGTGTCAATACTGCTGGAGCAAATAACTCCTGAACGATATGTGTTTCACTGTACGCATGAAGAAAATAGTGTACCAAATTTAAT
>KN549270.1:46836-57607 GCA_000797555.1 Oesophagostomum dentatum | reverse complement strand
TTCCTACAGGATGTATCCAGAAAAGTTGATGAAAAAGTTGGATAGAAAAACAGAAAAAACGGAGCCGGTCAATTTATCCTTCAAAAAAAGCAAAGAACTGTAGAAATTGTGTCTAAAATTACGATGAGCTCATATTTAGCCACTCTTTCTGCCACTTCATATAGCCCAAAACGTCTGGCAGCTGTACAGCATTTAAAAAAAAACCCAAAAATTCCGTCTTAGCAGAGGTTGAATAAGTGCTTCGACACTAATTATCGTCTTTCTCGCCTCGTACAACACTACTTCAGCTGTAAGAGGCTTGCGAACGCATGCTGCAGAAGATGTTTCCATATGTGCTAATGTAATGAGATTGCGCCATGCACAGATGGTGTGCGCCGCTTGTGCAGACCTCATGTTTTCACACTTCAACCAGAACTTCTGGCTCGGAACCACATCAAGACATATGACACATGTTACTAAGTGGTGGAGCAATTCTCACAAACTGACTTGCTGGATGGTACTATCAGAAAAAAAACTGGATAAAAATATTACAACTCCATAAAAGTGCAAAGCTGATGAAAAAAAGTGTGATGCTGTACCATCAGAAAAAAATTACAGAGCAGTAGCTCACACAAAAGTGTGACAATACGAAAAAACCACCTCTATTCATCCCCACTATGATGTCCTAGCAAAATTTCATTGCACAGCCGAGAACTGCAGCTGTGACAATATCGCTTACTTATCGGCAGCTTTCACACATATGAATTTAATGAAGGATTAACGGAGACCAGCAATTCTGATACTGCCAAGAATAAATGTTAGATAAATACTTGAGAAAATATGCATAGATGACTATATCGAATGTGCCTCCATTAACAGCTAAAAATGTTCAACGGATTCTAGCTTCGAGGTTCACAAAAATGCAAAATAAGTATGGAATCACCCAACCGGTCAAAGTTTCTACCCAACTTGACAGAAAATCATAACAGAAGAAAATTAGCGTTTCCACAGAAAACAGAATCAGAGGTAAAATAGGAAAAAACAGAAGGATTTTCTTAAGTTTTCCCGATATGATATAGTTTCACCACTCCCGAAAACAAAAAGATGTGATCAAACCTTTGAAAACCAACATTTAAAAATTTACCACTTTTCACGGGATGAAGATAAGATATCACATCTACACTGTTCAAGAAGAATTAACACCTCTTCGGAAGAAAACCTCTAGCACCCTCTCATAGGCTTATTTTTGCAAAAAAAAAAAACTGAAGCATACCAATAGGTGGGTTACAGGTGGTGTTACAAGATGTTTTCCAACGAGTCATACATATATTGGAGCGCTTTGGGAAAAGACTAGCTTAAAAAACTAATTAAAATTCAGCGTCCTAGCAATTTTAACTTTTGTTAGACTGCTGTTTTTTTATTTTCTGCATTTTGTGATTTACGGTTTCTGGTAGGTAATTTGAAGTACGGCAATCCATACAAAAAATTAAAACAGTATAAAATTCTTCACTGTTCGCAAAAAACCTTAAAAACATAGGGCAAGAAATTCTACGTCGGAGAAGGCCCTTAAACTTAGATTCTAATGAACTCTAAGAGCCTGAAAAGCTGCGCAAAAGTCATAAATCTCCACTAAGTAAGGAGCTCTGAAGTACAGCGAGAAATGTTGCTGTATGGAATTCTATAAAGTAAAAGTGAGGTACTACTTTTCGAGTGTAGACAGTAAAACTTGCAAAAAAGGCAAATTACGTTTCACCTCCATACATTACTGAATCTTATGCTCAGACATCGTATTAGTCACATTATGGAATGAAGGACCTACAAGGAGCTCAAGAGGACTGGCTCAGCTGAGTCGCTAATCCGCGCATACTTGACCCTCTGTAATGCAAAGACCAGAAGAAATGTTCCTACCGGTAATGGAAATTTCCTTCAGAACGTACTACACCACCTTAAGAAAATAAGAAATAGCTTTTAACGTTCTTCCTCTATTTCAAAGACTAAAAAATAACAAAAAAAAATTTACAAAAACCAAATTTTTTGAAGCTACAATCATAACTACTTCAAATTTTGCACAGCTTTCCAAAGCTGGGAAGTTTTCAGGGATAACTTAATCTCAGGCCTAAATAATTTAATAAAAAGACAATTTATGTCCTCGAAAACCTGGCTTATTAAAGTAACTGTACAAATTGCATTACTTGGCTTGGAGAATTTTTTGTTAAGCTCATGTTCCTCATAAATTCAAGAAACATTTTCTGAAAAGTGCAGCACTTTGTATTGTGAAGACTCAAGACTCATTTGCTGCGGTTTTCAGTTTTCTTTCTTTCGCTTTCTTTTTCTTCTTCCTCTTCCAAAAAAAAAACGGCTTATTTGGAACTCTTTTCGAGCCCAAAATATAGTATACAGTTTGGTCCGTATCAATACTAGCAAAATAGAGCAAATATCCAAAAATGCTCGCTTTCTTGCACAAGCTACAGTATTCCTGAAATTGGGTGGTCAACCTTTGCAGATCCATCTACTGCGAGCTGTTTAAGAAAGATTTCACTCCTTTATACGGTTGTTAACCAAACTTCAGCAAAACCTCCAGCGATAACTAAAAAGTTCACAAAGCGCACAAGGCATTGCCACATCCTTGAAAATGATGCAGCTTCTCCTTCTTTTCAAATTCGTTTCAAAAAAGACAAAGCTCTTGGTTCAGTTTCAAAATGCGAAGAGTTGCGCGGTGACATTATGACAGTTTGGAACAAAGAGAGCTGTCGCGGAGCATAAGTGCCAGCTCAACCACTAACAACAATGGCTCTCTCATGACAAGACCTTCTACAATGAAGATTAGATTCTTCACCCAGCAGACGCATATGAATCAGTTGAGGTTGCGACGTAAATACAATTAGTAATGGTTTGTAAATGCTTTTTAAAACTATTTCACGGTGTAGATGTAACGAAACTTATAAGGACTTTCTAACCAGTTTAACTTTAAGGAGTATCTCAAGCAGACCTTTTTTCTATATTTTCGAACATGACGTCAAACATGGTTGCCATTAAAAATGGATATTTGGCAATTTCAGCATTTATACAGCTTAGAAGAAGCGGTGTTTTCATCTATTTTCACAAATGTGTTGCTGAAACCAAAATTTCGATAGTTTTTCACTTTCTTTTACTAATTACTGAGAAAAATACGGTCGCAGCACCAGGAAAATTTGTTTTTTTTTTTTCAGAAAAATGCACTGAAAAGGGGTACAATTCCCACAGAAATTTCAATTTTCCCAAGATCTAAGAAAGGCCATTGTACTGGAGAGTACCCGTTTAAAATCGCTGACCATTTACTTCGCAATAACGTTGAAATATGGTGTTAAGCCAGCCAGGAAAAAATCTGCACAAGAATACTGTATATGCCGATACAAGTATAGTCTAGGTTTTCAAAGACTCTTGGTCTTGAGCTTTGCTAAAGAAAATTATATCTTCAGAGAACAGAGCAGCTACCACAAATAATAAGTCATTTTAGAGTAGCCAGCAAGATTCTTAGCTTAGTTTCATGGTTTTTTTTTTCCGCAAATACAGTTCTTACTATAACTCTGCTGAAAATGCCGGAAACGCAAATTTTAAAAGGAACAGAAGATTAGAGTAGCTTACAAAATTTATTTTGCATCACCTTTTCCATATTCTTCAAAATCACTCACAATTATTGCTAAGTAATATTGGCAAGAAAAATTGGAACTCTGCTCTGAGAGTTTCTCCATTTAAAATTTCATTTTTTAAATTCTTCGTGGGTAAAATAAAAGCGATTGCAGCAGAAAAAACCGAAATTTTCGAAACAAAAGTTTCCCAGAGGCTGCACACTTGAAAAAAATATTACAGACTGAGAGGCTCGGGGGAATCACTTCCTCTAGATTAGTCCTCATCAGAAACCGATAGTCACCTCAATATTTGGGATCATATGTTAATTGTTTGTTCACTTGCCACGAATGACCCACCTAGCCCCATATAACGCCAATACGTTCCCTTCGCCGAGGTGTTCTATTATCATTAGTAAACATCCATTGTTCGATGTGAAAGGACAACCCGACCGTAACGGTTCGGTTACAGGTAAGATCTCTATCCTACGTGGAAGGAAAGATAGCTGTAGGGTGCAGGTAAAGAAAATTATTTCAGGGAAAAATAGCTAGAATGTCTGCGGTAAGGCTGAAAGCTGATTCGCACCTCAGAAAGCGCCTAATCCATAACTTTATTGTTTTATGGTCGCTAAAGCATGCATCATTGAGTACGGCAATGATCACTGAATCGGAGCGCCAAAAAATGCGTTCGACAATGTCTATCAATTGTCCTCACGCCCACCATCGACATGGATCGCCTCCAATACTATAAAGAAGCGAACAGAGAATGTGATGTAAGGCTGGCGCGACCTCTAAGGCTAAACTGACAGAGTAAAAGTAAGGTAAATTTTCAAAAACGACTAAACCCCTTTTAAGCCCCTATAGATGGCCTAAATAAGGTTTAGGGAATCAAAGCAATATAAATGCCGTCAGAAGATTCCAGATTCTCAAAACCTTTCATAAAATTACTCGGCATCAAATAACACATGAAGACAGAGACTTGCGAGCTAAGTGCAAGACCAATCCTATTGAGGACAAATAACTAAATGTTGAAAATCTCTTCCAACTATATAAATACAACTAGCAAAACACCAGCTCGTAACTTTCTGCAAATTCTTGCACCAACAAAGAATAAAATCCAAACTATTTTGATTAAAGCACCTAAATCTAGTTTCGCTACTCGCAACAGAACATTTTAGAAGCCAAAAAATACAACTATTAAAGACTGCTTCTCACCAAAAGCATCTTCAAGTAGGACTATTAAAGGGTGTGACCCCGGATTATCCCATTACTCTGAGAAGTAATCCTTTAAAAAAGAACTTTAAAAGTGAGCTACAACTTTTCTTTTACAGTAACATTGAAGTCGTTGCTTACTGCTCGTTGCTTATGGTGGATATGGTTCAAATTCATCAGGAATTGAAATTTCAAGATAGATTATGCATCAATTTCAGCCAAGTTGCTTGTAAAGAAGTAGCTGGTCGCATCAATGCTGCTGCTTGGAATTAAAAAAGACAGAAGTTGAAACGCATGTAGCGTACGTACGTAGAGTTATTCTAATGAAGCAAGAAACTCTACAAGTTCTCTAA
Source organism: Oesophagostomum dentatum (assembly GCA_000797555.1). Lineage (NCBI taxonomy): Eukaryota > Metazoa > Nematoda > Chromadorea > Rhabditida > Strongylidae > Oesophagostomum > Oesophagostomum dentatum. The sequence continues at coordinate 52,458 of KN549270.1, read as the reverse complement.
AAACCGCTTCTATTATTTAATTTCAATTCTTCTACTATGTCGCAGATTAAAGCTTTCGCATTTTTGTGGACCGTAACCACAGCTGAACAGTAATAACTCTCCAACTTACTTCACTTCTACACTACAAAGAGATGCAAAGGTATGTCTCTTTTTTTGGTTAACCATATTCTGCAGTCTCACGTAAGCTGGCGGTCGGTGCAGGACGGACGCGGAGCGGCGCATCTACAGCACTACGATTGGTCAATCATCAGTTGGCCCACCCCAACTGCGTTTGCTCGCATGGCTCCGCGTTGGTCCCGCACCGTCTGCGAGCTTATGCAAAACTATGGAATGTTTCGGTACAAAATGAGACAGAAGTTATGGTTTTCGTTCCTATTTCACCATTCTGACACATTACCACTTTAAAAATAGCATCCACGCTTAGAACTCATTTTAGCTCTTAAAGGGTTTTTGATCATGAGTTTATCAGAAGGCTAGCACTGAAAAGTCCCACTCAGCTGTTACATCTGATGGAAAAGATCCCTCCAGAATGAGTAGAGCGCACAACTCAGCGATTTCGTGAACGAGTTGTCGTTCCACGCTTTAGCTGAAAAGCTGTATGGACTGATCACAAATAAAGCCGTGAGATTCTTCTAAGCTCTCGAAATGGAGCACTGCATAGTGCTTATGGTAAAGCCCACAAAAAATTGAATGAAATCATTCGGCACGCGCGAAATATCTCCTGAAACGACTGACTCGGCCAGCAATGACGTTTGAGAGATTTCTGAGCCTTACGCCACACTTACGTCTATCGTTCGAAATCCTCTGAGAACTTAAAATACGTTTCGTGCATGGATACTGCCTTTAGAACAAAAACTTGGATCCTATGTCACTGAGTTCGATGATTTAAGACTCTTCGAAGCTTCAAAATCATAATTTCCAGTCGTACAAAAGAATACAAAGAAAGAAGTAATGTTATGGGTAATAATCAAAGTATTTACCTACCTCCTCCGCAAAAACTTCGCTGAAATGGCTGAGAGCTGTTCAGAACACGGCTAGAGATATGCTTCCCTCGTTCTCATCCAAACCACGATGTATACGACGATATACGAAAGACATACTACGCATTATTACAAAGGAATTGTTCCGTAATATGCGCATGACTGGGCATTTGTGGAAAAGTATGGAAGTTATTCTCCACAAGCACTGCTCCACCTGGTGGAATGAACTACAACAGAATGGGTTGTGATTTTGATTCTCATAAAATTATGAGAGATAAATTGTAGTGCACATGAACTGACTACGATCAGTGGACAGATAATGAAAAGCTCTCTCATAATACTGTTTCCTCCGCATACAAAATGCCTGGTTTTGCGTTTTGTAAAGAGACGCTTGAACAAAGTTAAATGTGCCGAACATTGCACATTTCCAACGACGACAAATAACAAGCGCCACCGCTTTCCCCCAAGTTTGACTTCTTAAAAATGCGCTATAAAATGATAAGTATGAAAGCCATGCTGTGATTATACTGCCATCTTTCACCAAAATTACACAAGCTACCATACAAGCTTCCTCAACAACAACTTCGCAACACAGCCGAACAGCTAACAAAGAATGTAAATGCCGTTTTTAAATATGACAAAAAAAAAAACAAGTTCAGTCAATATGAAATACGAAAATACGAAAAGACCTCGCTTGTTCACTGCATCTGAAATTAGCAAAGAAACAGTACTTTACGCAAAAACTCACAGCTCCATATGGGATATCGTCATCGATTGTCTCTGACATGTCCATTTCCCTTCTAATTTCGTCTGCCTTCAGAACCTCTTCAACCCGAGCACGCATTACCAAGTGAGACTGGTACAACTATAAATGGAATATTTGAATTTTAAACGAAGGAAGAAAAATTCCTGATACGGCTGCTCTTCTTAATGAAAAAAAATCATTCAGTAATGAAAAAAAACATCCAGTTAGGGTTCCTATGACTTCTTCCAATTCTCCGCAGAAACTACTAAAACATCCTAACAATCTAAGCGCAAATGACTATGATCGGGAAGCCGGAAAACCCTAACCAAAAAAGAATAAAGGTTCACAAAAGAAAAAGCTTAAAAAAGGCTATGCAGCTCAATTTTATCACTTAAAAACTAACTAACTTACTCGAACTAAAGGCTTCGCTTTCATGAACACACATCCCGGAAGATGGAACAGCTTCTCGACTATGCCAGATTCTTTCATGCGCATGAGCCGACGAGTCGGTGGCGCGAGATCCAGCGACTGGAGGGTATCCCTGCAAAAACAAAAGAAAATAACTGTACCTCCTATGCATTTCAGAAATGAAACTTACGAATAATCGGCCATGTTCGCCTTCATTTCATCACCACCAATGTTCTTCTGTTCGTCGATGATCAGCCGCCGCTTTCTTCTTCTCCGTTCCTGTTGACGGTCAAGCGCACTTGCTTCTAGAGGCTCCAAGGCGAAGCTTTCTTGCTGCTCTCCTACGCCACCTAAAAAATTCGAAAACTAATATGTGGAGTTAAGCAGGTTGGCAAATAGTTTACCAAGGTTGTTAGCAGCAGCTCCTAGCTGAAGTTCGTCCTGCACATCTCCCATAACACTTCCTTCATGCACGTCGTGGAAGAAGCCTCCGTCTAAATAGAAATTCCAAGTGAAAAGAGAATAAATGACGTTCAAGTGAGAAAGCAAATGGTAAGAAATAAAACTTACTATCCATGTCATCATCGCCTCCACCAGTATCCATGAAGTCGTCTCCAGCAAAGATGTTCACACCGGGCGCTTTTGCACCATCCAGGCTGGGAGTAGCTTCGCGGATGTCTCGACTAAATTTTGACCAGAAACACTGGAGAACTTACACAGAAGCAAGTTACATAAGAAAACAACTTACTGGCCCAGACCAGCGGCAAAACTGCTGGCGTCTCGCTGCACTTCAACGCCGCTGAAAGGAAAGCATTTAGATGGTTCGATATTTCCGAAAATACCTCAAAGATAAAATAACGGGAGCAAACGTACAAATAAAGAAAGATGCTAGTAATGAAATGCGCGTCGAAAATTTTCTTTAAAGTTAGAAAAAGGTAGCCAAAGTATAGAAATAGAGGATATTCCCAAGGACTTCACCTGCCATCATCCATTGGAGCAAGCGGTGGAAAATCGCTAAAATCATCTTCTGCCCCAAAAGTGATTGGGCCAAATGCAACATCACCAAATTCGTCACTCTAAAGATGCAAAAATTCCTCAGTAAACAAGTGGGAAACTGTTAAAACTAGTATGTTTAAAAACTTACCCCAAAATCTGTTCCAAACATATGCTGATCAGGAATATGATCCTCTTTCAATGTGATGTCGTCGATTCGACTCTGGTTAATCTAGAAAAAAAAAGAAGTAAAACCTAGAGCTTTCGTCAAAATTCCAAAGAGATAATTGTCAGTGCAATACCTGGAGATGATTCGCGAAGTCGATCTCATTGAAATCAGGCAGTGAAGTATCGAAGTCAGTATAAACCTTGAAATACGATATACTAAAAGAAATACGGATACCACGCAGCATACAAAGTACCTCTGGCAGCGAAATTGCATTCAGCGGAGCTTCCTTTCCATCATCAATCGCTTCTATCTGACCGGGTCGAAATGCCATCTTGATTTTCAAGAACGCTTCGTTACAGTCTGCCAGCAGATACTTAGTCTTACGTGAGTAAATCCGAACCACACCAAGTAGAAGATGGCCGGTGGTTCGTAAAGCCATCTTGACCTAAAATATATCAAACCTCTGCTTATGCAGCACAATAAAAAAGGAAGATAGTGCAGCAGATGCTAGATGTCTATATTAAGCTTAATGGAGAAAATTATAGGAAAAAATATAGAGTAAAGGAAGCTAAAGCATATATGAAAATAAATACGTAGAAGAAATCTAAAATTAAGAAATCAAAAATCTAAAAGTCAAAAAATAAGCAACGACAATAACGGATAGCAGAAAAAGCGTCTTACCTTCGGCTTCAATATTTCATCAACAGCATCTTGTACGTTAGTTTCGTAAATCTGTGCCTTCGACAGCTTCTTTTCCCAGTGAGCAGCGAGCCAGATTTTTGCTAGTGGACCTTTCTTTGATAAAACGAACTGTGCATAAAACATTCTAAATGTTAAGTCATTACTCATTCGGTACTGAAACGCTAGCACAACTGAAAACGGGTAAAAAGACGGTTCACTGAGCGGGATAAATAGGAGGTCTAAGCAAAATAAAGAGCATATATGTATAAAAGTACTATTGGAACTGAGAAAAAAAGCATGAATGAGCGAAACATGCTGTGCTAATGTAGAACAGAGAATTTATAAAAATAAACTAGTATAGGACCCTCAACCGAACGGTAAACAAAATATTACTATGAAAAAGATATTTGGAACACAGACGTAATGATAGGTTCCGGGCACTTTTCTGCTCGCAAAAATCTTCTCTGGGTCACATTTTTTGTGTGTTTTGGAAAATCCACTGTTCCTTGCGAGCGGCGCTTTTGCTCTTCTAGAAAACTGTTTCCTCAAAAAATCGGTGTAGTCGCGATGAAGCAAACTTAAAAAGCAGTAAAATGTGTAAAATACGAAGAACTGACCCGGAAAATTTCTGACATTCTTAACATGTTATAAAAAGAATGATCTTGTCGCTAGAGATACTGTAAGACTGAAAATATTCTTTTGTCATGAAAGCAGTAAGACCGCCAAAAACTTCCCTCTTTTACAGTTTCAGAAATAGCACATAGTGGAGCTGAAAAGTCGCTGCAATTTGCAACTGCTGTGCAACTGCGGACACAGCGTTCTAACCCAGCCTAAAGCGTCTTTCAATAGTAAAAGTTGTGAGCTGTATGAGCTGTATGGCATGCCTACAGGGGTCTCGATCTACACGAGATCCATTCATTTTCAAGACACACCTTGGCCTCCGCAACTGCACAGAATGCGCGGGGTGCGCCGACTTTTCAACAGCAGTAAAATCACTCCAAAAAAGCGCAGCTTGAAGAACTAGAGGAAACTGAAGTTACGCCTTGCATAATGGTATACCAGTAGAGGGAGACATACTAACTCTGCCGAACCAAGGGATTGAGTTCCCGATGTATTTGGCAAAATCAGTGCAGAAGCTCATTGCATCACTTCTTAAATAGGATGACTTATTATAAGCCCAGCTTCCTTTGTAACTGCCCCCAAAGAGATGTGATCTGATAACGACTTCAACTTATACAGACGGACGCAGAGCAACTGAAGACCAACTGATCCTTCACACTACGAAAAGAAGAAAGCAAAGCAGGAATGCTACCAATTATAGTAATGGTGTAAACTAAAGAAGCCAGCAACCTAGACAGCAGTAAGAAGAAGTAGATGTCTCAAGGTACCTGACATTGATGAAAAAGTGGAGGAAGATGGGACGTCAGACCCGCTAACGATTTACTATAATGACAAAAGCTAGAGCTACTACAGTAATTTGAATAGCAGATTTTGGCGCCAACACTATTCACAGTTCAGCTGTAATTCTTTTGAAGACTATAAAACCTTCATTATTTTTCATATTAAAAAAGAAACTGTACATAGACTGTAAGGCTACCACAACTGAAAACGAAACTGGTAACAAGCTGTAACTGCTTCGTATTTCG
>KN549270.1:18082-28743 GCA_000797555.1 Oesophagostomum dentatum | reverse complement strand
TTTTCAAACGCTAGGATGCAGAAACTGTTATAATTTGTGTACTAGTTAACACAGTGCAAACATACTATCTTCTTCATCCTTGTCGAAAGCATCCGGTGCAGGCAAAACGTGGCTGATCTCGTGAAGAATAGTGGATTCAATATGCTTTCTTATTACCTGAACATCGTAAATACTAATTATATAAGAACTTACTCGGAACTAAGCATTATTTCGGCTCCTTTGCTTTCCCTACAACTATTTCTTACTTTTTTGTTTCTTTTATTCTAGCTTGCTTAACAAATTCGAGGATGATCCTTGCTATTCTCTTACGAGAGTAAGTATGCGTCTTTTTCACGTCCAAAATTTCCCTCCTCTCCAAAAAAAGAAAATAGTCTGAGTTTCGCTACTCGCTATCCTACTCTCCTTTTCACGGACTAAGAGCAGTGAAGTGGGCGGAGCCACGAGTCAGACAAGATGCCACACGTGTCTAAACAGCTTGAAAATGAATGAAAAGTCTCACATACAAATGGACTCCTCAATCTAATTTTCGCTGTTCAATCAGTTTGGACACGTGTGGCTGTCCGTCGGGTACCTGGCCCCTCATTCTTAGGGTTGTTAGACTTCCAAGAAAGTGTAAACCGTGTGTAATAGTAATCAAGGACAGTAACCTTTTTAAGCTGCTCACCTTTTGACGATAAATCTGTCGAGCACGATGCTTTGCAAAAGCTTGATAGATTTTAAAATACACGAAGAACATCAATAACGTTGGAATAAAAAATGAACCAGTAGCTGAATAAACCGTATAACTTGGAAGATCGAGGAATGTACATTGTCGTTCCATTGTGTTCCTGTCGTAGATGAGGTTAGGAGTGATAGCCGTCTGGAAAATTTTGAGCTTTTTATTCTAGGCCGTATTGATAAGTCCTTAAGCACTAGTAATGCTTTACCTGCTTCCAGCCTAATAATGGAGCTAGCGATATCAATGCACTAAACGACCACACAGAAAGTATCATGATGCAAGCGGTTCGTTTGTTTCTGAAGAGAAGTTGGTTAATACTGATAAGTAAATGAACAAACAAAAATAAATAAATAAATAAATGGCTGGTATACCTCATACTTTTTGTTTTATTATTGATTTTGCAAGCATTTACTACAGCGTTGAGAGGATCATCCTTTAATTCTTCCGTTCACTTGTTAGGCCAGGAAACGGCTGCTTCTTTGAAATGTGTCAACCGAAAGGGTTTCTCTATATCTTTTACTTCGTAGTACAGCATATGTAAATGAATGCATTATATGTATGTCTGAGATCCCCACCAATTAGCAGCTAATTATTCCCATGGCGTAAGATTAGCAAGGTAAAATTTTTGCAGGGATGCATGACTTCTAAATAAAACTTAAGATTAGAGCAGTTATAATACCTTTGTGCGAGATATTTTGAGAAAATTCTGGAATAAGCGAGATTTACTAAAACTGCCAAAAACATTCAGTTTCAGAAAAACTTTTTATCTCTTTGAGGTTGCTTGATAAATTGTATCATTCCCATCAATCAAACCCTCCTATCGTACCTCCATGGAGTGCTAATTTTAGTTGTGTTTTATTTCAATACATTAAAACTACTCGTTCTTTGGTTTTGCGTTTTGCACATAGTCTGTCCAAATAATGGATACATTACCTAAAATACAAGCGAAAGGTGGGGAAGCTAATCAAACGTGGCTGATCGGACACCCTCTCTGCATCACTAGTAAGCAGAAAACGAAAAATTTTTGTTTTTTATTCGCTCTTTCGGACCTCAGATTTTAAAGAAGAAGAACTGTTAATCGCTGATGCGTTAAGTCATTAAATAGCGAATATCTCTTTTTTATAAAAATGGAAACATTAGCGCAGTTAGTTAATGAGGGGCGGGTAACGGTGTCGCTTCATTTTTTAGAAATTAATTCATTTCCCTCCCGATTCTGAAGAAGCGCAATCAGGAGTATGTAGACAAGTTAAAATAAAATAGAAGAAAATAAAATAAATATCACTAGTATTGATGGCTTCCAATAAATCTCGTTGCGTACCTTATAGATATTGCGAAGTCATAGTTTTAGATATATGGAATAGCTTTGACTAAAATTTCAAGGCTTTAAAATAAAAAATAAAAAATAAAAAATAAACTCCGATCCTTGAAAAAGCAGAGAAACTTTAGACTTTGAACAACTTTAAAGAATAGGGATCCTTCTCTGCCTATCCGAGTCCCATTTCATTACCGATTATGTGTCCTTGTTTTTCAAAAAATTTACCTATACTACCTCGGATCTAAAAGAGCAGTTTTTCTAGTACCTTCCCAGAAACGCCTCCCCTTCCTCGCCTCCTTTTTTTGCTCATCCCATTACTCTCTCGACACATACACTGCAAGAGGTTCTTATAACTTATACGCTCAATCAATGCCATCCTGAGAGCAACGCCCTCACTTGAGCGAGGGATGTTTCCGGTTGTCCATTAGGCAACTAGTAGTGATGTGTATGCAAGTTCTTTTAGGGATATTCGGTTGGGTAGAGAATTTTCTGGCAGAAGTACAATGAAGAACGCTACTGGTAAAGAGGCGTGACTAGAAATGACTACATTTTGGGGGCTATTATCAAGCAGGCAAAAGTAAGCATTCGAGCCATCCATTTTCTCTCGCTTCAGAATTTCTTTCGGTAGTGATGTGTATGCCGATTTTGCCCAAATTCTCAGGATACGAATATAATTTGGTTCCTTTCTTTCCATGCTCCTAGTGGGAACACCCTTACTTTCCAAACATTCAGAAAAGAGTTTCAAAAATTAAAATGAGCTAAACGCTGTGCGAAACACTACGAGAAGAAAGCAAAATAAAATAGGGACACGACATAGAACCTTAGAGAATTTTGTTTGTACAACTTTGACTACAAGTACTTTAAATAAGTTCTTCTTCCAAAAACAACGACGTGGCATAAAATGCTAAATTCTTTTTGAAGGAGGAGTTAAATTAGTAACTAAATATCTTAAAAATTGAAGTTGCTCAAACTTAACGTGATGTTCTCCTTTTTGGGCTTTGTTTCGATATATTTAGGACATGGACTGCAAGATTACCGCACCAAAAGTTTGACAAAACTTCTGGAGTGCTAGTAATTCGACATGAATCGGTAAAAGAGCAAAAGATGAAACTCGGAGGTAATTAGGACTTAACGCTAAAGACTGCTGTTTAAGAGCATCCTAATTAGGGTCTAAAACAAAGAGTTTATGAGGAAGAGCTAAAATTTTAACAGAAATTTTTGGACAAATTACTACCGTCTTTGAAAAATTAAAAAAAAATAAAATAAAAAAATTAAAATCCATCATAATCCTCAGGCATTTCGCGAACGCCCTACTTTTACTTTCGATCCCTGTAAAATTTTTAAAAATAGATTTCCAACCATTGCTGTTGTGAGTTTTGGCTTCATTTTTTAAAAAATGATGATGTTATGATGAAATTTGCTAGAGGGAACATTTTGGAAATGGCTTCATATAATTTTTGACGCTGGATATAAGAGCTTTTGAGACATTTTCTCGACTTTACGGCTTTGTAAAAAAATCAACTGACTGCTTATTTTGAATGAACATATTAAATTTCCTCAAAGATATTTTCTTGGAACCTGGTGCTGCTATTTCATAAGAAAATGATCTAGCGAATTACCGCTTTCTCATATAAGCCACCGGGCTGGTTATGGCCCAGTACCGATCCAGTCCCACTATAGACAAGTTCCATATCGATGCTGTCGAGCATAGAATGTCGGCTAAATAATTCTCCATTCATTACGTCCTACGGAAACAGCATCGAGGAGCGGCTATACCTGATACAAACACCTCGCAGAGTGCGTCCGGAAACACCCACTCACGAGCAACTGCATAGACTGACGAGAGCGGCAGGACAATCAACCCAAGGCAAAGGTCAGAGAAAGCTAGATTACCTACCTGAAAAAAAAACAGTTATTTGTAATTTACTTCTTTACCTTTACATTTTCTCACAACAAGTACAGACAGAAAAATCTCGCATGATAGCGCAAGGGAGACGTAGCGCAGAAGAAACAATTAGGTGGAGCCTGGCTTCTTCCCAATTTGCGCGCCGCCTAGAGTTTCTGTGTCTACACCTGGTTTTAAGGGGATTGTGATGAAATAGAGCTATAGCACCTTGCAAGAACTTGGAAATTTGACGACGTAGGGAAATATGCATACAAAAATGGTAGTACGATGATTTTGTTACTTAGAGGAGAACTATGCATGGAGAAATAAGTGATGTGGTGGAGAAAATCCGCAGTGCTTTAAAATCCAACGTTCTTTCTTCAAGTTTAGTTACCTGACAACACCAACTCGACTGCACAAGTCACATATTACTGTTGTTTCCCATTCCGTTACAGTCACTTCGTTAATTCATTCATCACAGCGTTAAACAGTCAAGAGATGCATGTTGTTTCGAGATGTGTTAGACATCAATACCTTATTTCATTTTAATACAGGCAAAAACTGGTATGTTCTGAAGTAACATTTATATTTCGATCGAATTAATGGATTAACAAAGTACTTCAATACTGCCCTGCTATCCAACTCATTAGCTATTTGTTACCACCATAAACCACTCAAAATCTTCTGTGGACTGAGGGGAATCAGGAGAATTATACTGTATTTCCAGGAGGTCTTTGTGCAAATAAAAGAGCACAGTTTTCTTTAAAAAACTGAAAACAGTACTTGAACTTAAAAGTCTAGAAAGTCATGAAAGCGCATTTACGTCAGGGCTTCGTTATGATTATCCGATTAAAGGATTCTCACTTCATTGCTAAAAAGTATACAAGCATTTCACTCACCAGCAGATTTGGCACCGTTTGTAATCGAGGATTTTTGTACAGAACAATGAATACTAGCGAATTAGCGAAAATTGTCCAGGTGACAAGCAGAAATAGTGCACTTCCTTTGAGAACCTGAATTATATACTTATAATTATGGAAGTACATCACTGCATATAATTTGTGCCATTTGAAGAGTACCCTCAACGTGGATACACTGTAAAAAATACGTCGCGTTCATACTTGTTAAGAAGGCTAACTTGGAGTTGACCTGATATATGGTTACTTCTCACGAAGATATCGTACACATTTCGTTTGGTATATACTTCCTGTCAGTTACTTTATCATCCTACATAAGCTAAGGAAATTTCCTCGTCATCATATTGTCGAAGGTAGGATAAGTCTTTATTCCAAAAATCGATCCGAATTCCTAATTATTGAATTAGCTTTCTAAATTGTAGTACCATCCTTAAACCAGAAAAAAAATCTAATTATATTTATTCTGTTAGCACTATGCTTTAGTATGTATAGGATGTTTCGTATGTTCAAACAGCTGATCATTAAAAAGTCGGGATCGGTGGTTCTACGAATGTTCGGCTATTCAATTTGCTCAAGCGTAGCCTTCATAAAAGAGTTAGCAGCTAGGCAAAAGCGGTAGGCTATTTAATTTACTCGAGTAGGCTACTCACCTGGAAGGCTGTGAACGTGGCCGTTTCGTTTATCATCACATAGCGCAAGCTGAAATAAGCATAGATTAATCACTGACGTCAACTCTATCAAGCATATTAAGCTCAACGGAAGTGTAAAGAAGAGATTTACTAAATTTCGGAAGTAAGGAGTTATCGGTCTAGGAAATGAACAGCGAAAGGTTGCAGTTCGAGGATGTGAGCTCATATTTGGCAGGCTGGAAATAGAGACTAATCCTTTTGAGGATAGAAGCCTTTTGATTCGTGGGCGACTATGGATTCTCATGTATTTTGGAAAAAAATTACTAGTTGTGTGGGCTTCCCGACAACGATATTGAATGAGGTGGTCATAAAAGGAAACAAATGAGCACGAAATGGAGGGGACAATTGCTAGGAACTCACTGTGTTCTCTTTTAAATTTTGCTTATTTATTGTTTATTTTTTCCATAGTCTATCCTTAAGACAATTGTCAGTAGCAAAGCAGAATAAAAATTTTTGTTCATTAATTCGTTCTTGATAACTTTGTCGAAAATGGTTGTTTCATTAAGACATTTTAACCGTCTAATTAGCTGAATCACCGAGTCATCGCCATTCATCATTAATCAATGAAATGCCTAATATAGGGTGGTAAATGATCATATTTCACGTTATTGATGGTGGTTTGTCTTAGAAAATTACCACAGACAGCTCTGGTGAAGGACTCGAAGCGTTTATCGTTACTGAACCTTTTTTTTCGTGTACATTCTACTTTCTGCTGCTGGAAGGACGTACCAAATGTTCAAAATGTTCTTAATAAAATAAACTGTGTCATCTGTACTTTCGTAATGTCCGTTTAAAATTTTCAAAACAAAAAGGTTTGCTCGAGCCGCTCCGCATAGAGCTATTTTATGGACCTTAGAATAAATATTACGTGATTTCCTAACAAATTATGGAATAAACAGATGAACTAGGGTTTGTACAAGGTGGGTACTAGAACGCTTTTTTATTCTTTTGCCTTCCAACTGTAGTTCCCGAAGAGTGTTCAGTCGTTTGAGTTCTGAAGATTTTTGGGGGATAAAATGTTGACATAACATACACACTTAGAGAAGGAAAGTGAGAAACCGATTGCAAAGTTTAAATTTTACAGTGAAATTACAGTTTAATGGAGAACAAAAAGAAGTTATTGCGTGAATGCGAAAATTTGGTTCACCGCAGCTGTGATGTTTACAAACGCACACAAAATTTCTAAACTTTCTACGAAAGTCATAAACCGAAAGAGGTTATAGTAAATCTGTACAGGTAATTCATTACGCATAGAGGAGACTTCCCTGATGAGGAGCAGCTTCTGTCCTTTATTTACAAAGGCTAAAAAACCAAGCCTTTTTCCCCTTCGTAATATAATAATACTAATTTACTTGTTAAAGAACGTATGTGGAATGGAATGCTCAGAGAAGAGGTGCATAAATGACGAACGAATCGGTCCACACAATACAAACACAAAAAATGAAGGAAAGGATATCAGAGTTCACTGAGATTTCGCGCAGAAATAAGCTTGTCTGAGCCATAGATAGGAGAAAAACTGACGACATTACATAATTCTTTAATAGTTTTATACCTAAAAACATCAATCTTAAGCCTCTCAACGAGAAAAACCAGCACTTATCCCAACCTGTGAGCACAGGAGATTAGAACCGTCTATAAAAACGTGATCATGATTCTCATGGGGTATTGTGTTTGATTATTTAAAGTACACGGACGTTACCCGTTACTCCTAACTAAAACGTATAGACATTGATCAAGCCAGCTATGCGGAAGTGCCCGGAGAAAGCAATCCAGCTTTATCCTATCTAATCCACTGGACTGACGTAGCATAGCTACGAGACGCCTTCTAAAGGTTATTGAGGGATTGTTGATTCAAAACTCTGCTGAAAACACGCTGCAAAACAATGTGAAGAATGTTTTCCATATGGGATTCGGATTATCTTCCAGTTAATCGCATATGCTAGCGTCGAAGCCAGGAATATGCTCTGATGACAGAGTCTGAGCAATAATAAGGGCATCCTTACATCTACTACTCTACTGGAAAATCTTGAAAGTTCATTTCGCCAAATTTTGCATAGAATTGATATCGCCCTACCAGTAAAAGACCGACGACTACATTCTGCCCCTCCCTTGATTCTGAATATTCTCGATTATTTATCACTGAGTAAAAAATACTCTATGCCATCTAAAATCCCTCCATTTCTTAAGACTGTTGAAGTATTCCTTGAACAAAAAAGTCGAAGAGGATTTGGTTAATCTTACGTTTCTTGCGTGTATAATGAGATATATGTTATTTTATAACTTCACATGGTTTGCCATGTAATGAATGAAGAATAATAAATAATAAATAAAGAATAAAGTCTAACCGATAAGTGACTAAAAATACAATCGCGCTGATTCCGCTTCATTCACTTTTCCTGCTGGGTTGTGGTTTTACTAGTTTTTTCAACTCACTGCTATTAATATTTCGGTTACTTAATCCTAAGCATAACTATAGTCATTTCGTAGGTCTTCTTGCAGACGATGTCTGGCTGTCGACTGCAGACGGTGCACACTATCGACGTCAGACTGACCAAAAAGCATAGAACGCAAATTATCTCTCTGGATATGACGTCCTTATGTAAGTACGATTCTTAACGTCTCTCAAGATCCGACTGCGCTCTAGGCTCTGTAGTCTGCCCGTGCTAATCTGACGTCGACGATGTGTTTTGTCTGCAGTTAGCATTAGGATCTCGCCCCTCGAGAGTCCTACGAGTAGACTTTGTGTAGCGAGTGTTTAGCATACACAAGTTTATGACTGCAAATTATTATGGGAAAATCAATGCTTTCATGTATTTTTGTCTAAACTTTCCGTTAATGTGTATGTACCAGTAGTTTGTGCTTTTTTAATGACACATTTTTGTGGTGTATGGGATAAAAGCAAGGGCTAATTGCAGACACAGCGTCCACGTATAAGTTTATCAGACTCGTTTGAGATATCTCACATTCTGAATTAACGAGAAGACATCCATCAAAAGTTCACATGTATGTACAAATCCAAAACTACATAAAGTCATCTTATTTATTTGAAGAATATCACCTTTATGAAATAGTTCATTATATCAAATCTATCGTCAACAGATATCTTAGAGACACTCTTCATGCTTCCTAAAATTCATTTTAAAATTTGTTTTATTTGTTTTAAATAGCATTATGGCCTGTTTTTGTGTGCAGGTATGCATGGCCATCCATGTAATAAAAATGAAGATGAAGATGTAGACCAGATCCACAGTTATTCAAATATTCCCGCTCTTTTCAGTTTCGTGAAAAACTTATCCCTTATCCGTAACGACGGAAATAATCGGATACATAACATCCCTTTACTTATTTTTCTGCTTATGTTTGGTTGTAGTAACCTCTACTTATGGTATATCTAAATCTCCTTAGTATTCCCAATCTCTCATCAGAGCTCTCATCCGAATGCTCTCGTTTGAATGCTAAAAAAAAAGGTTTTTACGTCATAGTACACCGTTTTCAGATGCGTCCTCATTACAAGCATACTTCAGCCACCTGATTGTCCTGACAAGTAAACTTGTTTCTTTATACTCTTTTCGGTTACCGGCACATATGAGAGGAAACTGTGGTGTTCCGTCATTTCACTATTCTAATTTTTTACGCCCATTTATGAGTGTGGAGTGGAAAGTAGGCGGAAAATAGTATAGATTGCTGGTCACGCAAAATTACCATTGTTACTATTGTTTCTGTACTATTTGTTTGCCTTATTTTTGCAAACATGGTTTTTCTGGTCATGTGGTAGTTACGTCGTTGGCATCTCTTAAATTGGACATGAAACTGCCATTGTTTATAGTGAAAAGGCTTTAGTCTAAGGTAGATAAACGAAACCGCTGAAAGGTGAGCGCTGAACCTGCTATCAAGAAGAGCGAGCACTCAGAATCCCGATCCCCTTATTTGTTTACCGGAGCTACGTCATGCTACCTAGCGATGAGCTTTAACCGACAAAATCGATTTGCACCTGTAGTCTGCAAAGACGTAGAAACCCCGACTGTTCCACAAACTGCGCCGGTAGCTAGGGTTGGCGAACTGAGTTACTTTCAGCAAAGTTTAAAAAAATAGTCTTTCTGGTGTCAGAATCGTCACACGATGCCTATTTTGCAAGAATATGAAAGCAGTAAACAAACAGGTGAATAAAAGCAGATTTAGGAAGTATAAAGCTAGAAGTAGAACGTAGTAGAACGTCAGGATACCACATATTTACATTAAATACTAGATGCGCTTCCTACATTTATTGTATTCTAATTATAATGGATAAAGTATGTGAAAAACTATGTGCATACTGCATTTAAGTATGAAATAATTATATACACAAGCAGGTATGCAAAGTCTGGCTTGAAAATACTGTAGCCTTCTTTGTATAGTTTGTTTAACAAGCTTTTCTTTGCTTTAAAATCTGGGCAGTTATAATTTATAAAAACCCAAACTTTTGTGTAAAATAAAATTAAAAGTTTCAGAAAATACTTCTAGAGACGCTACAATAGACGTTACTTTTCTTTATTTGCAAAAATAAAATTAATGCCACCATATCAGAGCGATCATTAGCTGTTATCTCATCAAATTCCGAGGGTTCTTTAAAACTGCCTATTTCCAAAATCAGTGGCTACAAGGCCTACAATTTTTCCCCTAATTTTTCAAAAATATGTTGAAACGAACAACTTGAAGGCCAACAAAATACAGAAAACTCGAAGTGCGAGAAAAGCTGACAACCAAAAAATGCTTGACTAATATGGTGCACTGCTGATGTGTCGAAATGAAAAGTCGGAATTTTTCGGATCAGAACTGCCACAATATTGAAGACATTCATGCGATTGAAAGTGATGACACACATGTTATATTTGATTTTCGAAGAAGACCACGTTTGTGAGAACATCAACAAGAAATAGTCAAGAAGACGTTTGCAAACATGCTGATGGAAAAGGCGACGTTCTACGGTCAGACCTTTGATGAGAAATATTATGTTGGAAGGACTTTAAGCGAATAGGATGCTAGGAACTGCTTTAAGAAAATGCGGTTTCTTGAGGTGCATTCCGAAAGTATTTGCAAGCCGAAAAAAGGAAAGTACTTGTTGGGACCATGTAAAAATAGACGTAAAATAAGAAAAAAA
>KN549269.1:227249-241280 GCA_000797555.1 Oesophagostomum dentatum | reverse complement strand
GGGAGTTCACAAGTAACGGCGAGATTGCCATTTCCAAAGGGGGGCGGGGGATTACCACCACCCCTGAATTTCAAGTGGGTCAATTCAACACTGACCCGGTTCTGTTATTTATATTAAGCCGAGCATGTACGACGTCCTTTCGAGAGTACAGTCGTACCACCTGACGGGCCTTGGTCTGCGAAAAACGGAGTAATTACAGTGGAAAAGCCACAGTAGCATACAACTTCGTTCCAGCCATAAGACTGACTCATCTTGTCGACCGGTAGGAAATCACTTTAAAACTACGCTGATATCGATACTGATGTTGAGGTTACGAATGGGTGGCAATGTATCGCGGAAGCAGTCCATATCCACAACATCCACGAAGGGAAGACTTCGAGCCCGGAGGCGCACATGGGCAAGATCTTTATGTGCTGAGAAAAACGGAAGCGACGAAATAGAATGTGTCCACAGCCGCTCAGTGAACAAGTTCAGATTTTCTAATCGTAAGACTCTCCGAAGGTCTCCCAACAATCAAAAGTTATATCTCAAGTTTTACTGCCTTATTATTTTGGAACTTTGATCTTATATATTGCAGTTACTTGCACCTGTGCCACATCTGCTATGCTAGACTTTGTTCCGCTAATTATTACCACAAGGACAGAACAGAAGCCTGTCCTTGCGGTAATAACGCTAATTAGTGGAAAAAGTCCAATATCAATTTTCTTTGCCTTTGAATTTTAGCTACTTCAACTAATAAACTTTCAAACTAAAGTGAGCATCTTGAAGGACGCTTTTCATGAATGCTAGCGAATAAAGAACAACTGTAATTCTTCAAAGCTTGCCGAATATTGCTACTTCCCCGCTTCCAGAAGAAAGGGCAGGATTGCTCATGAGTGTAACTTATAAAACGTAACTATTTCGACGTAAATATAAAACATAGGTATTATTATCTTGTAGACCCCTCATGAAATGATGATCAAGATCAGGTGAACGTCAATGGTAATGCAAAGTAGTGAGGTATCCTCAACAAGGAATAATATTAGAGGATATTTCGTTTTTGAGACCTCAACAAATGATACTCGCAATTTGCTAAATTTTATTGCTAATTCTGCAACACTGAATCCTTTGATAGCAACCAGAATAACCTCTGACTTGACCTTTTTGCGTCAGCGTAAGCATTCTAACACACTGACGATCGCGTTTAAATTTGACTTTTGTCGCTATGTCAGAAGATCTTCATTGTTACTGTGGAAAGCATGGATTATTGCGTAACGGTCAATGTGAAAAGACAGTGCCATATATGCTTATTCGAAAGATCAAATTAGTTTTACACGGAGTTACCGTGATTGTGAAATTACACAGAATAGTGTTTGCTGACGGCTCGTAACCCAACACCGGGTCGCATTCTCGTCAATGTGTTAAGCATGGAAGAGGCCCCCGCTGCCATCCTCTCCTATACACACTCATGCGTAAACTCACACAAATAAGTTCTGCGACCGCCTCCACCTGACACCGATATTCATGGCTTACGCAGTTTTATACAAAATGAAAACAAAACGTCACTATCTGAGTCAGCCGTAGCCTGCCAGAAACCAGCAGTAATCTTGAGATTATCTGTCGCAGTAGAGTGACAGTGGACTACTGTTGTCCGAGTATCGTTATACGTACATCTATTAGGTTGGAAAGTAAATAATGAGCCTTTTTTACCTACAATTCTTAAACAATTTTTCAAAAACGTACCGGAGGGTGGATCAGAGGTAAGCACCATCGGAGCCCACGACCATCTGCCAACGTTCGGATGGGACACTCAATGTCGGCCTCTCAGAAGGAGAGCGGCTGGGATTTAGGTCGGCCTGACCTCTCTTTATCATTAAGGGAATAATCTCCGTTCTTGAACCTGGCAAACCAGCGCTTCACCGTGGCGTAAGATACAATGCCTTCGCTGTACAACTCCTCGAGTTTGTGGTGAGCTGCCGTTGCGGAGTAGCCGTTGGTGAAGAGGAAAAGTTGTAAATGTCGAAGATGAATTTTGTCGAAGACGAAGTTAGCCGCCATACTAAGGGATGACTACGATGAGTAATGATGACGCAATTTCTGGGGATGCGGGAAGGAGTCCTCTGACTTACTGCGAAATAGTTCCCTTCCTGCTCTCATAGAAGATCATTACTTTCTTTCCAACCTTATAGAAAAAAACTTTTCTTGTTCTCAAATGAAAGAAGCCAAATTTTATATACTCATAATCAGCTGCGTTTAAAGTAACTCAATAAAGCAGACAGCATAGGTAAAATTAACAAAGAGATTTTCCTTTGAGCGAATATTTAGGCATACAGAAGACCGCGTCAACTGGACTCAAGTTATCTGTACCAAGTAATGATAATCCAGCAACTCCGAACACAGTGTGGAAAGGATCAGACTGAAAATGTAAACAGTGAATGAAGATCATCCTATAAATTCTTAAGAAGAAACGCTTACACAGTCTCCAGGTCGGTCTGAAAATCCTCCAGTCTCGTCATCCTGACATGCATATATAAACCGAATCAGCGCTTCCTAAATATCTAACACCTGTTATGCTGCACGAATTGCAAGAAGCTGCGCATCTTAAAGGCAGTGGATGCGGACAAGACAATAAAGATGGGTGTTTTCGTCACAAACGAGAACTTGGGTCTCTTCGCTAGGAGGCTCAGCAAAAAACCGAAAAAGCTTTTACAAGAGAAAAACGGTGTCCAAAAACAGGGTTGGAACCCAAAATAAGGTCCAACAGGCGGACTAGAACAATGCAAACGTATGGCTTTTAGTTGTGATAGCAGTGATAAGCGTGAAGAAATAGAGATGCAGAATTACTGCAACTACATAGCTTATTCGCTTACAAGCAACCTAGATATGACTGGATATCACCTGTTCATGCCAGTCTAGCTCCTCCAACTGTGAGTAAATAGTTTGTCGCAGAAGCAATTTCACTGAGATTACATCGACTTTCACGGTTTTTCTTGTCGGAGTATGTAGTGTCAATTATGTTCGGAACTACAAATTGAGTTTAAGAAAAATATCTTTGTTTTACGCCTGCGCTGCCTTTAAGTACTTGCTAAAAGTGTGCAGCACCTGCTAAAGCTACGCAGTGAAATAGATCCTCATATTTACTTTTCATCTTTTTTAAAATTACTTCTAACAATAAGAATTCTCGAGATTTACATCGAAATATGCGAGCGATAATGGCGTTTATGTCATCGTCATTATATTTTCTATAATGCACTCTCTATAACGTGTTTCAGCTTAAGAACATGCATTTCCAATAGGTGAACTGGTCGTCTCTCGGTGGGAATTGCGCCTGTATTTGTAATAATAATTTTGGGGACATTCGGTTCTTTCCGATCAGGAAAACGGTCCTCGCATCCTACGTTTTCAAAAACCTGACTCGCACATTCAATTTAAAGCTTGACGTAGAAGAAATGAACTTTTAATCATCCCGAAAATCAACTTTTAAAATCTAAAAGTAATGGGAAGAGCTGCTTCATAGACTCTTCATTTACACTGTGGTTGTTTACTTGTACGAAGAGACACTGTACTTTTGTTTATTCTGTGTACCTTTTTGTACTAACGAGGGACACATAATTGGTCAAGGTGTCCAATCGAGGTAAGATGCATACAGCTTAACGCAGCTTCGAATGCTGATTTTGATTCTGCTTTCCAAATCTGCTAAACGCTTCTCTTAGAAGAAGTACGAAAGATCATGTCTTTTGAAAAACGGAGTTCTTCCTAGAAAAGCTGCGGTGACCTGTAGAACGCTAGAGGATTTAAGTAGTTCAAAGTTTGCAAGCCCAACGGTTCGTGCTTCTGCCCTAACATGGATAACACACGGTCTTCTTGTGAAAACTGCTTTCAAGGAATATGCAATGGTTCCTAATTCTTCTTGGAAAAGCGTTTCGCAGATTTGCAAATCAGATCTGAAGTCAGCATTCAAAGCTGCGTTAGTTTCTAGGCAACTCACCTCGACCTGGACTAAGTACGCTTGGACTAAGGACTAAGTACACCTGGACTAGTATGTGTTCCTTATAAGTAAAAATGGTTAAATGTCTGGACAAGATACCTCCAGTCATAAAGCTTGTTTGTCGATGTAAAATAAATAAGTCCTAACTCATTGCTCATGATGTTACACAATCTCTGACGCACTAGCGGGCTTCCGCATGGAAATGTGGACAAGAAAAATCATGCATAAGTTTGGTAAACAACTGCTCATGCAGACCGTTTTCATTTGCGCATGGCTTTTATCTTTGCAAATGCGAGTAAATATCAAGTATAAGACTTTCAACATATTAAAGGCAGCGTACAAGTTAAACAGCGATCTGTTTTTCTTAAGCTTAAAGTGAAGTTCGAATGTAGTTTACATCAATGCGACAAAAAAACGAAAAAAACGAAGTAGTCACCTTGAAATTGCTTCTGCGACAAGATGACATTCGCTAGGAGTTGAAAGAATTAGCTCGGTATCAACAAGTAATATCCATCATACCTAGACTTTTTATCAAGAGATAAGCTAGCTGCTGCAGTTTCCACTTGCATTTCTTTCCATTTATTGCTATCTCCGCTAAGAAACGTACGTTTTTTTATTGTCTCTGGCGAACTTGTTGTTCCTTATTCTGGGTTCAAGGAGGCTTTTCGGCATCGTTTTTTTTATGCCGAAGATGTAAACTTTTTGGAGCTTTTTGCTGAGTTCTATAATGAAGAGGCTCGGGACTCACATTTCGGACAGAAACACGAACACCTTTGTTTTCCGCGTACGCTGCCTTTAAAGGCAGCACCCACGCTCGGAACGCCTTCTGAGTTCCCATCAGATTCTGAAAGAGGAACTCGAAAAATCGTCGAGGTTCAAATTTCTCGGCTCAAAAGTCGTTCCTGACCAAGAAAGTCGCTCCAGAAGACTCGTACGCGATTTCGTGGACGCGTTGTCCAACTAGCTTTCCACGCCAGTTCGAGCGCTATAACCCCTGCATATGAGTAGAATTGAAAGTCTCTTCCATGTCTTCGCGCTTAGACGGTAGACGACCCCAACAGAAAGCTTACGGCGAAATAGAAAACTCGTCCGCGAGATTGAGGACGAGTCTTCTATAGCGATCTTCTCGGTAAAGAATGACTTTTGCGCCGAGAAATTTGAACCTCAACCACTTTTCGAGTTCCTCTTTCAGAGTCCGTCGAGAACTCCAAGACGCATCGTTCTGCACACTGAACGTATAGAGTAACTTAGCAGTAGCATCAGGGCATAAAATTTTGTTTTAAAACCAACCCTTCTTCTCAGAAACAAAAGCAATATGACAATCTACCGCAATCACTCAAGGCTGATCTCATGTAAATTCAAACGATGTTATTTCACATACTATTAGCGCTTCTATCTTATTTTCTATGTTTTCTTTCTTTATGAGTTTTTTTTTCCAAATTTCGGTGAGCGCTGGACACGCAACTGCATTTCAATTATCAATTTATCTCGTAAAAATAAGTTGTTTTAATGAAGAGATTCAGGTTCGAAGTTCACAGACTTTGCCTTAAAACAATATTTTCAAGAACAATTCAGCGGAAACCTAGAGTCTAAAAAGCATGCAAGGACAGCATGTAAGTTTTCGATGGTCCTAACTACCGCAGGTTAGATGAGCTGGATCGAAACTTTATATAATGGTCGAAAATAGTACACCGTGAAAATCAGATGACAAAAAAAATCATCGTCGCACTTTGTTTTATTTTCTTTTGTTTATTTACGTATAGAGAGGCGCCACAGTTGACCTGAACCTAGAGTTCAGTTCGGAAAAGAAACGAATTACTGCCGCAGAATTACTAACTCTAATTTCTTCAGCTGTAAACTTAGGGGAAATCATGTCACATCTCGAAATGAGCGAACTATTCGCTTTGAAAACCTAATCCTGCGCGATATCCATAAAAAGAATCAAGTTCGGTGGTTATAACGTTTAGTGGCCACTTTAACTGCGCAAAACTGGGCTTGCCCATGCAGTCAGCAACGCAGAAACGTGAGAGTCGTCAATAGGTTAAACGCTTCGTGCTCCTACAAACTCCCATATTTTCAACCAAAACATGGGAGCGGTGAGTAGCTGCTAACATCATAGCCGCCACATATACTTATGTTCATGAGCTTAGAAACTACAAAAGGAAAAGGCATGGATCCGGTGAGGTGCAGACACTAGACCAGCGCAGCCTGCATAATTTGATGGGCATGTGCTCCCAGCGGGCATTTACATCCGTGAACTGGATCCATATAGTGGTATGGGATTTGAATTCATTCGGAAATGCACTTCCAAAAAGCTTCTCGCTAAAGCTGTTTAAAGGCAGCACCCACGCTCGGAATGCCTTTTGGGTTCTCGACAGATTCTGAGGAAGGAACTCGGAAACTGATTGAGATTCAAATTTCTCGGCTCAAAAGTCATTCCTGACCAAAAAAATCACTCCAGAAGACTCGTCCGCGATTCCGTAGACTAGTTGTCAACCAGCTTCTCACACTAGCTAGAGCGTTATAACCCCTGAATAGTAGAGTTGAAAGCGTCTTTCATGTCGGAACGCCTAAGGCGATAAACGACCCCAAAATAAAGCGTATGACTAAATAGAAAACTCGTCCGCGAGATCGAAGACGAGTCTTCTGGAGCAGTTTTCTTAGTAAAGGACCCGAAAAAAAAAAAGAAAAAGGGGTGAAATTTTTAAACATAATTTTTATTATTGATCGGTAATACCGATTTTTATTTTCAAAAACTTTTAATTTTTCGAAAAATTTTATAATCGATTTTCCTTGGCCCTGCCCGCAGCCCCGCCCACTTCTGGTCTGAGGGGGGAGGGGGGGGGGCACCCCGCTCAGGCCGAAAGTGGGCGGCGCTGAGAGCCGGGCTAAGGAAAACTGGTTGTAAAAATTTTTAATATTTTTAAAAAATTTTTAAAAATAAAAGTCGATATTTTCAATCAATAACTAAAATTATTTTCAAAAACTGACACTTTTTCGTAAGTACTGAGGGTTCAGCTCTGAACTTTTTTTGAAAGTTCCATATTATTTTCCTGCATTCATCTTTGTTAATACAGTGACCAGTTTCCTCAGCGCAGTTCAACAGGTGATGACTCCAAATATTATGACTATAAAGTGTGCTGCATTATTTATGTTGAGGAGAAAACAACGCTTCTAAAAAATAGACACTTATTTCACAGCACAGGTTTACTAACAATTTTGTATAAGCCTTTATTTATATAACCCATAAGTTAAAAAATGTTTTTCAAAAAGTCGAGTATTTTTTGGAGATGGTGCAAGCCTGTCCCTAAAAAATAGTATCGTGGTGTTCAGCGGTATAATAAAATGCCAAAATCTTCGCCGAGTAGTCTTATTCAAACGTTTCTCTTCGAAGCCGAAAATTTAACCTACTATTAGGGTTGGTGCAAATGAAACTTCCGCAAACGCTACCTCGTGTTTAACGACCTATAACTCCGGTAACCATAAGCTGTATGGCCAATTTCGAATCTTATATTTTCGCTAAGATTGTTTAGGGAAGTATGACCACCAGAGGTTTGTTAGCAAATAAATTGAGGATTACTGTGATACCTTCAGTAACTATTTCCACGCCTTTGCATTTGAAATAGGATTTTTAAAACGAAAATAGTCAAAGATTTCTGAATTTTGGTGTACTTTGGAAAGTGTGTATTCTGCCATTATAAGCGCTATAGTGGCGCGGTTACACGTGTTTTGTAGAAGAAAGCAAGAGCTTCTGAACCCCTACTAAAGCCCTCTATGAGCCGTCTTTAATGATTTTCTGTATGATTTTAAGCGCAACCACCACAGTTGCGGAAGTTTCACAGTTGCACCAAACTAATATATCGTTGGAAAATGGATACATCTCAAAAAGCCGACAAACATCATGCAGCAAAAAGGTGTGTGTCTCTACAGCTTTATAGCAAAGAAAAATGCCTGCTCTGTGGAAAGTTTGAAGAGCAATTTTGAAAAAGAAGGGTTATATAAGTAAATAGAATCCTCCTTGACGAAAAGATGATAACATAGTGAAACTATGGCAGAAATTTCTGCAGTAGCGGCAAAATGCGTTCATATCGGTAAACTCGTCCCTCTTCCGCGTTTCTCTAGGAATTTTATATTTTGCGGCCCAAGTTCCGTAAAATGGTAAACGTAAAACGAAGTGCCAAATTGGTCTTGAAGCATGAAAACTAAACCATGAGACGGAAGGAAGTTCGCTATGCGGCGAAACATGCTCATTGCCGAAAAAAATGATGAAAACGCGGTAAAATGCGGCGAGATCGCGGTGGCATAACCGCACTGTAGCGGCGTATACTTAACCATTGCGATTCTCATTGACGCACTAGTCTGAACGCCCCTTAAAAGTACGCACTTCAAGAAGATCTAGTACAAGGTATCCATCGCAACATCTAACTACAGAATAAATAACGCGTTCGAAAAGAGTATAAGACGAATTTACCTTGTCCACCCAATCGAGTCTTCGCAATATTGCCAACGATGCTAGTACCCACCAAGAATAGCAAACATCGGGTAGTTTTTCAGGGCGACCTGCAACCAAATAGTTAACACGCTTAAGAATGCAAGCGTTTTTCGCTTTTGTTTTTACTTCTTTATAATCAATAGAGCATAAACTATGCATTTGCAGTTTACAGCTGATGACAAATGACAAAATGCTGCGAACCAAATCGGTTTTGGCTAAAAAGGTTGGAACATCTTAGGCAGCCTAGTTAGATATGCCTGGCGATCTATCGATTGCGTAGCGAAAGATTTCTGTGGACGAGCTGACCTTTACACTATAGACGACTGTCGAACAGAAAAATTGGAAGGTATCAATTTAACTGAACCAGTAGTCGCTTAATTTTACCATCTATTTATTATTTACAAAAAGGAGTATTTATCACACAAAAGTTTAACTCATATCAAATATTTTTCGCTTTCGCACTTCTTTATCTCCAAAGAGGTCACTATTTACAGAGTACTAGTAGTTCTGTTTTTTACCACTCCACCAACTCAAGATAACCGCCGAAAATAGCATAAGAAAAGCAGCTGACAAATCGGACGTACCATTCAAACCTCCGCTGGCACACTGCCGCTGAGCCAGCCATTCTGCTGTCCTATCTCTGTCTATTGAGCTAAGTCGCTGCGTGATGCAGAGCGTTCCAATGCAACAGTAGACCTGAGAATTGCTGGGATGTACCTACCGACAATGAGTAGAAAACCATTCGAATGCTGGAGCAATAACGGAAGACACTATCTCCACTTTATTTAGTTGATAGACAGCGTTCCATTTAAAAAAAATTCGAACTAAGAAAAAGCTGTTTCAACAAAGCAGCTACCTTAGAATGGCTGCTAATTTCGTTTCTAAAGCTCCTTGCGCAGTATGCGAGCTCGACGAGCTCGCCAGCAACTCTGAGTGGAGCTAAGTTACTAGAAATTAATTTCTCCTCAAATTCTCATTTAGTTCATTTTCATCTTATCTTATACCTGCTAAGCCTGGTTTTTCTATCACACGCCTTTTTGCGAAGGAAGACGTCTGTGCTAATGTGGCGCCGAAGTCATATGAAGCACAAATCCCCCCAGTTTTCTTTATGGCTGCCAGGAAGCGCAAACTTTGTGAGCATTTTAAAGCTACTGTATGCCTCTATCGGAGAACCACAGCTTGCTTCTGATTCTTTTAATCTGGCAGTGCAGTGACTTCAAATCCAAAAACAAGGCTTGCTCAGAACATGAGGTCATAATGTTTCGTCTGGGGCAGAATGAGCCAAACTCTAAATGCAGTCAAGTCTGCAGGTACTCGAGTTTATGTAAGTTGTACACATTATCGAGATTCGACTAAAAATTCGACAGATATGAAAAAAATTAAATTTTAGGCGTTTTGACATTTCTTTTTGAAATCAAATATTTCTGGATCTATGCAAGCTTTCGTGGAGTGAAACCAACTCTCTTGTAGCTAAGGTCCAAGGCTTTTGATCACCGCTGAGAATGGTTGAGTCGAAAGTCTTGCCATAATCAGTTCGCGAGTATGGAACAGAATGATTTACAATTTATACGGACCATTCTCAGCGGTGGTCGAAAGCCTTGGACTTTAGCTACAAGAGAGTTGGTATCACTCCACGAAAGCTTGCATAAGTCCAGAAATATTTGATTTTAAAAAGAAATGTCAAAATGCCCAAAATTTAATTCTTTTAGTATCTGTAGAATTTTTGGTCGAATCTCGGTAATGTATGCAGCATACATAAAGTCGAGTACCTGCAGACATGACTACATTTAGAGTTTGGCTCATTCTCCTCCTGACAAAAAATTATGACCTCATGTTCTGAACAAGTTTTGTTTTTGGATTTGAAGTCACTGCACTGCCAGATTAATAGAACAAGAGGCAAGCTGTGGTTCTCCGATAGAGGCATCCAGTAGCTTTGAAAAGCTTACAAAGTTTGGGCTTCCTGGCAGCCATCAAGAAAATTGGAGGGATTTGCGCTTCATATGACTGTTCGGCGGCAACAGCATTAGCACAGACGTCTACCTCTAGGAACTTGTTCAAAAATTAAAATGCTATGACGCTCCCCAACCAGGCCATTATCATGCATACTCTGGCGATGTGTAAGAGAATAATGCGCATAAGTAGCTCCGGATCAGCTTCGTTATAAGAGCTGCACGAGAATTTTGGGTTGAGCGACAACTAGGGAAGGTTTTTCTTTCATCAAATAAACCGATTCGACTGCAGAGCAGTGAGAGCAGCTAGAAGTGTGGTACACTGTAGCGACAAAGGTTTGCGGGACATGATGGCAATATTTGCATCCTAAGCTACGTCATCGTCAATGCTGGAGGGAAAAAACAATGTTTCGGTGGGTGTGGGCGCAACCCTATCAAAAAGACGTTGCCCAAACGTTGCCTAAACTTTTTGAAAGAAGGCCGCATTGGAAACTATTTTGTGATCCGCCGTATTCTCAAGACGCTGCCCTGTCAATTACTTATTTTGCTCCTTGTTGAGAAATTATGTGGGTAGAGAAAAAAATATGCAAAGTGAAGGCACGAAAATTTGACTATTGTGTCTTTCTCGACCGTAAAATGCTTGCTTATGAAGAAGTCTAGCGAAAGAGATAACCGATAGAAAGCGTAAGGTGTTGAACACCTGCACTGGATATCTGTAGCCAGGAGCTTCATTGGTTCTAAAGTTATTTAGTTTGAAAAATGAAATCGCAAATTACAACAAGACTTTCGACTCAACCTAATAGTACGCATGGTGAAGCAGAGTTTTTAAGGTAAGATACTCTCTTTTTCTAAGAACTGTGAAACAGATGGGGCCAAGCACGTGAATGAGCGCCATACGTATACAAGGCCTGCTAAAACAACGGGGATCACCTCAATTTTGACTAGTTATTTTCCAAGGGACACTCTCCGTTCACTTTCAAGATGTTCGTTTTTTTTTTCGCGGCTCCACTGGGTGCCAGAAGAACTTAATGTCCGCAAGGGACATCAGCACCACCTCGAAAATTCCCATTGATTTTAAGTTTTTTGGTCGTTATTTGCATGAGAACGGATATTAAACACTCCTGCTAGGATTAAAAGAACACTTCACCAAGATTCTGTTCGAAGACCATCCTGTTTGACATACCAAACACTCGAATAATTTGTTTCGTCCAGAACTTTCGCACAAGACCACAGCACGAAGCGTCAGAAATCACAAAATGTAAGAAGATCGCAAGTTTCTCCTCTTTTGTACCAGTTTAGCTGCACTGCTGAGGATGTCCCTTGCAGAGATTAAGCTCCTCTTTGGATGCCAGTCCTTGCCCACTTTACGGGTCTTGTCTGTTAAGCAATAGTTATTTTTCCTTCCGACTTACCTTTGTGATTTACTTGTCATGCATCGTGTGTAGGGGCGCGCCTTGATCTAGCAAGAGGAATGGGTAGGGTGAGGGGGGGGGAGAGAGATGGCATGAAGGGGCGTTCTACAAAAAGCCTGAGCGCTGAGCATTCCTCACATCCTCGCATCATTGCTGTCTGGCTGGTTTTCCCATTATTCTGATTGCTTATCTTGTCGTATGACGGTCCAAGTCATAAGGTCTTGTGCGGGCATGGGCCCGTGGAGCCGTGGGTTAGTTCCTCGCACCGCTGCCAAGCCTCTAGCAATTCGAATCTTGGCGGTTCTATAACCTGCGAATCATTCGAAGCACAGCGGTAAATTTGACGACAAGAGCGGACGAGATTCGAATGGCTAGAAACAACCAGTAACAGGTGGGCCTGCCCGTGCCCGCTCACTACATTACGTCTCGTACTCGTTGTTTGATTGTGGCATTCGTACTTAACTCTAACTATCTTTTGAAGTAAATTTTGAAAAAATACTCGAGTGATATCCTGCAAAGCCGGTGTGAGCCGTAACTGTTCAACGAGTCTTAGGCTATACTACCTTAAGGGCTGCATAAGATCGGTAAAAAGAGTACAATAATGAAAGAAAAAGATGTTATTTTGAACATTGAACACACCTGTCCAGCATGACTCTCTGAACCTGGTCTCGTCCCGAAACCTCCATCAAAGTTGTAGCACTTTAATACGTACTCGATTGCTTTCTCCACATCAATTGCATTCAGCCTATCGATTAAGTAAAGCGTAGCGACGGCACAAAATGAAAATCTCGTATCCACTTCATCTGCAATGCAAAATACAACAAGTTGTTCGTATTTATTGTCATCCTGCATATCCCAATTAAATTTTAGTAGGGCTGGTGAAATTAGAAAAATAGGTAAAAAGGGCAGTGTGAAAACTAAAATATGAGCATTCTAAAGTTATAGATACTGTTCCGCATGCATCCATCTTATGGTCGCGGGAATGATGTGTTGTAATAGTAAGATCGGTGGTTCAGTGCCTTCTTTTGTGCTTAAATCTACAAGATGGAGGCAAGCTGATAGATAGCTGTGAACCTATATCAGCTACCCTATCATATCAATCTATCAGTGGGTTCATGGGGAAGTGACCGTATGTACATAGATACAGCTCTACACCTGAAGAAAGAGAAAATAAGGGATGAGCGTTATGCAGAGCATATGCTTAGTATTTTGATCGTAGGCATATGAGAAAGGAGAGCGGGCAACCCTCTACACTCGTCCAAGAAGTCCTGGAATGGCGCGATCCTAGTCGTGTGAAAGGAAATCAGCTGATTTCGGGGAAAGGTAGTTTTCTGTTTTTCTTCTATTTTTGATATTTTTCTGGCTTGCTCTCTTCAAACAATATGCGACATTGTGCACGCATGTCCTCTGCATTAAGATGGCTAATGATCACATTGTTTCTGTTAGTTTTCTTTTGTTTTAATTCGGTGCTACTTGCTGTAGTTTCTTATATTCCTTTCTTATTACGGTTTCATTCCGTTTCGTTACAAGAACAATAAAAATAGAGTCGTAGATGGAATACCTGAAACCAGTAGTTCCACCAACCTTCACCTTTTGAGAGGGTCAGGGGCAGCCGGCACATCAACGAGGGGGGGGGGGTCGACTTGAGGAAGGGTAGCTCATTTTCACTGTACGAAGCATATTCAGTTACTCAGCTAAGTGCCCTCATTCGCAATCGTGAATTGACAAATGAGGTTGAATCTTTGCGTAGTGAAAACGCTCAACTCAAAAAATTTCTTGCCGCCTTTCTATCTACGCCACCGGCCATTCCGCCACCGGCCCCCGTAGCTGTTCTTGCTCATTACCACATAACCCTACTTTTCCTGAGATTCTTGAAGAACGTGAGCGTAGGCATTGTATAGTTGTTGTCAGTTTACAGGAGAGCAAATCTGAGATACTTTCCTGTGTACGATGATTATAATGCTGTAAAACAACTTTTTGATTTCTTAGGCATCGAGTGTTTACCGTTTCCTGTCCTCCGTATGGGCCGTTTCCCTGCATGCTACAACACACTTGCCAAAGTTATTCTGCCCAGTTCCTTTCATGTTAAGCTTATTTTGCACGGAGCAAATCTTCTCGAAAATTACCCACCAAAGGCTCTTTATACGTCCTTCGCTGCCTAAGGCGGAGAGGAACCGCCTGGATCGGGGGGGGGGGGGAAAGAGAGAGAGA
>KN549269.1:179962-191763 GCA_000797555.1 Oesophagostomum dentatum | reverse complement strand
CCCCCCGCCCCTAAGTCGTTCGAAAAAATTTTAAGCGGCGTAAACGCGGATGCTGCTCTTGAGCGGTTAATTTTCGGCTTAAAGTGACCAAAATCAAAATCATAGAGAAAATTCGATGATCCTTTCTTACTTGCAAACTATTAGGTTGAGTCGAAAGTCTTGTCGTAATTTGCTATTTCATTTTCAAACTAAATAACTCTAGAACCAATGAAGCTCCTGGCTCCAGATATTTAGTGCTGGTGGCCAACGCCTTAAACTTTCTATCGGTTATCTCGTTCATTAGATTTCTTCATAAGCAAGCATTTAACGATCGAAAAAGACACAATACTCAAATTTTCGTGCCTATACTTTGCGTAATTTTTTCTCTACCCACATAATTCCTCAATAAGGAACAAAATAATTACTTGACAGATCAACGCCTTGAGAATACGGAGATCGCAAGATACTCCTCAGTGCTGCTTCTTTCAAATATTTTGGGCAGTGTGTTTTTTGGTGCGGTCGCGCGCACACCCACCAAAAAATTATTTTTTCCTCCAACACTGACGATGGCGTAGCTTAGGATGGAAATATTGTCATCATGTTCCGCAAACCTTTCTCGCTACAATGTACCACATTTTTGGCTGCTCTCACTGCTCTGCAGTAGAATTGGTTTACTTGATGAAAGAAAAACCTTCCCTAGTGCCGCTTAACTCAAAATTTTCGTGCAGCTCTTATAACGAAGCTGATCAGGAAGTACTTATGCGCACTGTTCTCGTATACAGAGTCACGCGTGATAACGATCTGGTTTGGGAGCGTCATAGCACTTTAATTTGTGAACATGTTCCTAGAGGTAGACGTTTGTGCTAATGTTGTTGGCGCCGAACAGTCATATGAAGCACAAATCCCTCCAGTTTTCTTGACGGCTCCTAGGAAGCCCAAACATTGTGAGCATTTCAAAGCTGCTGGATGCATCTATCGGAGAACCACAGCTTGCCTTTTGTTCTATTAATCTGGCAGTGCAGTGACTTCAGATCCAAAAACAAAGCTTGCTCAGAACATGAGGTAATAACTTTTTGTCAGGAGCAGAATGAGCCAAGCTTTAAATGTATCATGTCTGCAGGTACTCGGCTTTATGTATGCTGTATGCATTACCGAGATTCGACCGAGAATTCGACAGATACTGAAAAAATTAGATTTTGGTCATTTTGACGTTTCTTTTTAAAATCAGATATTTCTGGATCTATGCAAGCTATTGTGGAGTGAAACCAACTACCTTGTGGCTAAAGTTCAAGGCTTTCGATCACCGAATGGTCCGTATCTCTTTTAAATCCTTCTGTTTCATGATCGCGAACTGATTACGACAAGACTTTCGACTCAACCTAATATGATCGGCTTTGAAAATGATGACGTCTAGCTATATTTATTCAGTTAGCAGCCAAGATTTGCGGCTGATCCAACAGGGGGAAGCCTGCGCTAAACATCTGTAATATAGTTGGTATATGTCAGCCTTTTCTTTTCGCAGCCAAATAAGATTCCATCCAAATTTTGTGTAGAAAACCATTCCGAATAATCTTGAAATTCTCATATTCATTGTTCATGAGAAACTTTCACTACACGGCTAACAAGTACCGATTTACAAAATCCATGAAATAGCTGAAAAACATAAGTTTTACTGCTGAAGTTTGTGACTATCACCATTGGCCCACATCTATCTGTACAGTTCCATAACATGTAAAGAGGATTGTCTCTGGGCTCAAGAATGAAATCTTCCTCTTTATCCTTCAAAGGTAAACTTCTATGCCTTGGCCGTGAATCTAGTCTATGTGGTTATTCCATCAATATTATGCAAGTAACCGAAGTTGATTGAAGTGGCTGGTCTGGGTTTTCCTTTCACTAACAAACCCAGGTTTGAATGCACTGCGGAAAGATATCTTCCAAAGTAATGAACAGAGCACTCAACTTATTCAGATACCTTACTGGTCCTCCTGAAAGTCTGTAACGTAGAGTGAAAACCGTCAACATTTTTGAAAAGCTCAAAATAGCCTTACGGGTAACTGCTGTTGATTAGCGTTCGGTGCTCGTTATCCTTGTAAAAAATGCCAATCTTAGACGAGAGAGCCTTTGCAGTTCAGAAGAAGGAGGCGAGATTTTACCATGCTTTTTAAAATTCTCTATGTTTACGTCAAACTGGACATCAACACTTTCTTCCCTGCTTACACATCCAAGACGGGAGGCATTATCAACAAATTCCATATCCCACCTCCCCTAGTCTCCGCTAGAGCTGATTTTTCTTCACCAATAGAACTACTTTCGCATTTTTAGACTTTAGCGAAATCCTATGACGTTCCCATAAACTTGCAAAATTAAAAAAGGTAGTCTAAAAATTCCAACATTTTCTTTTTTCCCTTCTATCTCTTCGATTCTGCTTGTTGCTTATTTGTCCTTTGCATTTCTCTTAAACATTTTCTTTAAATGTTCTCCTTGGATTTTTGTCCTAACAGTATTAATTGTATTGTGGTTAGTTTTATTTTACTTGTTTTGTTCTTCTACATGCTTTGCTGCGTGTCGGTAAATGAATAAACAAAACAAAGAAATAAATTCGCAGAAATTCGAAGATCAACGAAATCCACCTGTGTACAATATTGAAACAATAATAGTAAAAAAAAGAATTTGCTACAAATGACTTAAATGCTTGTCCCACAAAGCATAGGACCTGAGAATAATTTTTTTTGAAGAACTGATCCCCGCTTAAGTGGTATCGCCTTTTTTTGTTAAATCCTTAAATCCTCAACCTGTTATGCCAGCTATCCAACAAAAAGTAAGCAAATAAACTCGCTTTGTGTCCGTAGACTGTCCAGTAGTTCCAAAAATGGATGCACTGACTCACCACAGAGCTCCCGTTCACAGCAAACAACTTCTTTGGCATGGACTGGCGCGGGAAGATCGGAGGCGAGTCATGAACGAGGACGTAAGCCGAGGATGAGGCTAAGCCCATCTCGTTGCTGACCACGCACTGATAGACTCCAGAGTCAGATGCTGTCGTGTAGTTCACCGTCAGTCTTAAAAGTGTAACACTTTGGTAGGTCAAAGAGTATGAACAGTTTGCCTCACATGTTCTGATCAACGGTGTAGCGTCTTCTTTGCTGGCTAGGCATCAGGAGTGGAACAATCGGCTTGGCGTCCTACAAAAAAACATTTCTAGCGTACTGAATGCTTGCGCCACAAAGACAAGAAAATCATTGAACCTGCCTTGAACCATTCCACAGAAGACTGCAAATCCATTGTTGAGAGTGGACACTCTAGCGTAAAAGATGAATCTGTGGGCACTAGCCGATCTGTCAGCGGCAGAATTATTCTTGGAGGAGCTAAAAAAACGAGCTTAAACCCAACGAAACATAGGACAATTCCGTGCATTTTACCGTTCGATGTTTTCTTCTTGATGCATGCGAAACCTAGTCCTAATCCAGACTATTCAGCGTCGGCGAGTTAAAGAGTTAAAGGTAATCCAACTGCGCTAAGGTGGATTCTATGTCTCAAATGTTTTCACGTAGACAGAATTGCTAGAGTACCCGATACCCCCTCAAAAGGTGAAGGTGGTTCTCATCCTTGATACCAGAAAGTGAACATAATTTGAAAGACGGCGATAGGAAAAGGAAAAAAGGGGGCGGTGGACTATTTGCAGTAGAGTCGAAGATAACACGCTGATCCCTGCCTGGTCTACTTTGCTTCAGGGGAAAAGAAACGCTGAAGATAGTTGAAGTCATCTATGGAGCTGTTGATGTCGGCAAGCGTAGGTAACGGAATAGAAATGTTGCTCTCCGAAATTTCTAGCACTATCATTCTGTCTTCTGCATTATCCACAGTCCTATTAGGATGAGGGTCGGCGAGTCTCCATCGGGTTACGCCGACGGATCGTTTAGATCAAAGAGGCACATGCAGCGTCCGCGCTTGAATGTATGTGTGCTTGCTTGCAATCGTATCTCAAACGTCTGGTACGAACAGTAATGTGGTTAATGGTGTATTTCTGACGTATATAAATTGTTCCCAGATGTCGGCAGAAATTCAGGACCAAACATAGAGGAATTTTGAACCCAGCCTGCTATTCCTTTGTTCCTTTGACACTATTTAGCTCTCCTCTGTGTTAGTGTTCTATTATTCTAGTAAAGCACCAGGCCGCACATATTGTAAAAATAAAAGAAATTATAGAAAGCAGAATGAATATGCGGGAGCGATGCAGCTATAGGGCATAAAGAAGCGCTGGTTCTAAACAGTATACTGGAGCTTCACATCTGAAACGGCAGCTTTGGAAAATGAGAGAGCCATGAAGTAGAAGTTAGCAAAGGGCACCGCTAAGCTGCCGAAATTGCACTATCTTAACGCGTTAACTGTGGCATCACTTCACCCTCGCTCCCGAGAACACCTCTTCCTCGTGTTTCAAAGGCAACACCCACGGAAAAAATCGATTTCGAGATTTTCGCATTTTTTGTACCCTATCCATACGGGTTGCTCAAAGCTAAAGTAAGAAACCACAAAAATTGGAACTCACCGAGAAACTGTCGAAAACATGCCCACCTTGCCTATCCAAGTTACGGGGGTGAGTGGACGAGTTTTCCGTGGCTTGTGCTTGAACAAATACACCTTTGGGCGGCAATTGGTTTTTGCCGTTTGAGCCTTTGGGCCTTCATGGAGTGACGCGCTATTGGTGTACACACACCGAGACATACTTGTTCAAGCACAAGTCCACGGAAAACTCGTCCACTCACCGCCGTAACTTGGATAAGCAGGATGGGCACGTTCTTGACATTTTCTCGGTGAGTCTTAACTTTTGTGTTTTCTTACTTTGGCTTTGGGTAACCCATGCGGCTAGGGTACAAAAAGCGCAAAAATCTCAGAATCGATTTTTTTCCGTGGGTGCTGCCTTTAACATGTCAACGTCGTGGAGCCAAAAAGGGGAACGGCACCCCATCAGAAGTCCCCCTCGAATTTGGCAAAAAGTTAAGGTTGAAGGTAGCCACAAAACCGACAATTCCCGCTATTTTACTAGTGATGGTATAGCATGGAAATACTAGTATGGAATTATGACCGCGGCGCCATCGCTTTTAAAAATGTCGTTTTTCTCCAGGTTTTGGTGATGTACAATAAAACGAAGAACATCACGCCAAGGATTTTTAAATAAAACCATACTTGCCAGTTTTTTTTTGCGATGAGATTCTCTATCGAACAGTATTTAAATGAACTTATTCTAAGGTATCGAAACCGCTGTAGCCACGCCTACTTCCATAGCGGGTTGCGCCTTCGCCTAAGTGTCCTAAAAGGTATGTCGAGTCTAAGAAGACTCCTGCGCTATTTTAGCGAGAGATCGAGTGACATATTTAAAAGTGTAGAAAACCAACTCCTCAAGGACAGCGTGACTTCTCCGGCTGCCACCCCAAGAGCGTTCCCGGCAGAACATTTGTATCTGCCGTTGTCCGTAGCTTCAGCATGGTCCATTCTTAGTACTCGACCATGGTGCATCAATACGGCCTTCTTATTCACTCTTTTTCCGTCGACTCGAGTCCACTTGTAAACCGGAACCGGACTGAAATATGTAACTCTGGGTAATAATGCATAGGTGGCAGACTTTTTCCAGAAAATGAAAAATATCTCGATCATTACGTCCAAGATCAACGTACTTTCCGTAAGCGAAGCACTCCAAATACACAGTAGATCCAATAGCGGGAGATTCAGGAAAAATCTGCGGCTGTGAGGAGTCAATCCGTGGCGGGAACGCGATGTCTTGAGGTACTGGCACTTGTAACCGGAAGAAAGGACCATAGTGGCCAGACTGCGTCGATGAAAGCGACAGCGAGCAAGCATAGCTATAAGGTGGATTCGGTATTTGGCTGAACATTAACGACTGCGCAGATCTTTACCTGGTCTCGTCTTCCTTAGTCACATAGGAGAAGTACAGCGTTCCATCCAACGAAACAAGCGTCCTTTCAGAGCTCGGTAGAATTCGGTCGGTTGACGAATCGTAGAGCCAAAGAAAGGAGTGCGACTCTGAAATTTCACAATGAACTGTGGAGTGGAGCAGAACATCGAGAATCTTACCTTTCCTTCAATATGAATAGCTCTACAAAATATCTCAGCCACCGACTTTCTTACAGTTACTCTAGCGCTGCTCGCTTGTTTAAGGGCCAGTATAGTAGTGAGGGCAGATCAAGAACTCTTTTACGTAGTCTTGGGGAATCTCAGAACTGCCGAACAGAAATTGGTGCAAGTGCTGGTGCAGTGTATGGTGCAGTGATTTATGACAGTGAGGCAAAGATGATAGGAAGTAAAAAAAAACTGATAACGTGAAACAGGAACGGAAAGAACGTCAGTAGTGAAGGCACAGAAAAAGAGAATTAGAAGTTTTAGTTAGGAATTAGAATGTGGGTGCAAGTTTGTACAAATGGCTAACTAAATACACGACAGATACATTTATAAACTAAACTAGTGTTGGACGAAAGTGACGACAAGCGCTAAGTGATTGCAGCTTGAAAAGTGTAAGAACGAAAGAGAAACGCGGCAATGTATTTTTGATAACCGGAAAAAGCAATATTCAGGCAAGAGCAACCTTGGTAACCTTTGTTTCCCAAATACCAGTTGTGTAGATGGATCCCTTTGAGGTTTCCCAGTACTCATAAGGCATATGCTAGCATGACTTACTGTATAAAAGTGCATATCTTTGACCATGCAAGAAAAGTACATGTCTTTAATAGGCCTGCGACTTAGCGCATAAATTATGTCCAGGCTCTTTCAAAGCTTGGGAGGGAGTCCGCAAAACTCAACTCAATAAAAAGGATAAGGAAATAAAAACTTTTCAAAAAATTCTCCCCCGGGTAATGCAAAAACAAACTGGAATTCTCCATGTACATCTTGCTTATAAAAACCTCTTTATTGATAGTACGTTGATTATATGGTTCACTCTGCCTGAGCTGCAAGCTCATGGTCAGAAGCAGAAAAATGGCAAGGAGAAAGCTGCCTATAATGCTGACACCCATCAATGTAGAACGGTCAATAGTAAGCCAGTAAGAAAATGGCCGAGATGCATAGGTTAGTCAACCTAACGAGTGATTCAGACTTGCGAATCCGCAAGTGCAGGACACAGATGCGGTTTTTCATAGGTTACGCGCAGAGAGCAAGCTTATTCTGACAGGCGCAATATGCTCGAAAATCAAGAGACATTCTTTAAATGACTGAAAATTTTCACGGATGCCTTGCTCACTTTGCAAAAAAAAGTAAGGCCTACGTAGACAAATACTTGACACATACAGGCAAAAGATATGTTTGATCAATTACTGTTAGAAATAACGAAGTGGGCTAACTAGTATGAGCTCCTCTTGTATACTTGTAAGCGAGGTGCTTGACAGACTTACCCAACTTTTTTGTACGTCCAGCCAGACCGAAACATATTCACGGCGTTGTAATCAAAAACGTCAAATTTTACAGAAAACAGACAAGTCACTCTACTTTCTGAGAATTTCCACAAGAAAATCAACCCAAAAACGTTTGCGAGCAGTCACATGCAAAATTAAAGCAATAGTTTTGAACAGTGAATGTATTTAAAGGCAAATCGTGATCTTTGCTTTAAAAAAAGCTGTGAAGAAAGGACGCTGATGCATTTAGATGTAGAAGGAGCGATATGAGTAAAAAATATAAAAAGGGCAGTTTAAATGTGCAGCTTCAGCTGGTGTGTGTTATTCTGGTTCCTTATCAGCCAAAATGTGCAAAACACATTAGTTAGAGAGAAGTGATCTAGAGACAGTTTCGCCTGAAGAGTGTATTTATGCAAACGAAGTGCTGTGTTCTTCTAGGAAGTGATGCTACGAAACCAAAGTGGATTTGCACAAGTGTAGGTGCGAGTGCGGTAGGTGAGAGGTGCGAGTGCAGTGCAAGTGCATAGACCTGTGTGGACGACGGGTGCGAGTGCTGTGAGTGGACTGTGAGTTAGGCAGGAGCTCCATGTCAGTCACACATAACATTGGTGGCTCGGACGAAAGTAGCCGCAGAAAGCCGAGACTTCGTCCTCTGGGGAGGAAGACGCGCAGCTGGAGTCGTAGCCAGCGCTAAATCAACACAATCTCTCTAATGAAAGCGACATTCTACGACACGAATTTGCGAAAATAGCGGGTGGACTGGCGAGCAGCAGAGAGTTGTTGAGGAACGAACAGCCGGGAGGGAGCGACACTAGGTGGAAGGATCGCCGACAACTCAAATAGTGACACACGAGACGTCCCCTGTAACAGTGTGACCACTGTACGGAGTGCAGGTGTGACTGAAGTCGCTCGCCTCGCTCGCCTCAATCGTCCGCGTGAACAAGCTGGACTGCCGGAAAAAAGTGGCTGCAAGGCGAACAATGCTGAGTTGACGGATCCCTCGGTTTACAAGGGCCAGTTCAAGGACACGAGAGTGGTAAATAGCGGTGTGTTGAGAGCAGAGGCGAGAACCTGCGCGAACGCCACAGTTCCCGCTTATGGTAATGCGAGAACGGACGTCAGCGGAAAGCAGGCAATTGACCTGCATACTTTCGATTTTGCGTGTAACCGTTCACCATTACTATCAGCCGTTTCAAGGCCTCATCTCGCTATATGTTAGATGGAATGAAACCACTCGCGGGTAATAGGAAAAGAAGATGGTACAGGGCGTCATAAGGAACGGAGGGAACTTCTCTCGAATTCAAAATTGCAAGATGCTTTTGAAGTTGCTCCTGTAAGGTCGCCAAAGGGAGTTGTTTAAAAGTGTAATGAAGTTGATAAAACCTCAACGACTAATGGACTTCGTAGTAATAGAAAGGGTATTTCAGCTTCATCGAGGATATCAGTAGAGAAGTGCAGGAACTTTTCAGGCTATCATAAAACACTTATGTTAGTGAAAAATACAAAAGCAAAGCTGAGCAGTGAATAGAGGAGTCCAAACGGGTTTCAAAGCTTCATTATTTTGATTTCCAGGCAAACGGCGGATTAGAAATCAGACGAAGAGGTGTTCAAATTCAGACTAGTTTCAGCTACAGTAAAAAATATTGTGATGCGCTGAACTCGATGGTAGATTTCCTCGCAGTCAACGTATGCTGGCAAGCGAATTTAGAATTCAGGCTGATTTTGGTCATATAACGCCTGGCCAGCGGTGTTCACCGGAGTTTCACATTCGCGACCGTTTTCTGAATTCCCTAATAGAGCACTTTCACGACTAAGGAGATTTTCTGAACCTCCAAATTTTCTCAAAAAATAAATCAGTCAAGAGCTCATTCAACTGTGGCTTGCCATTCTCAAACGCTCTGTGCTGGAGAATCACTGGGTGTTCCTAAGCTTCCAAATGTTTACAGAAGATCTTATAGCATTCTTTCTATAAACATGAAAACTGTCTGCGCCATAAAATCGAACGATCACAAGTGAAGCGAAAAGACGCACAGAGCGGTCAACAGCAACAGATTTTACAGCCTGATATAGCAGTTTGATCTGATTTAAACTGAAAACTAGCGAAAGTAAACGAAGAAAAGCAGGATTACTTGACCGGAACCCTCCCTGGGGAAATTCGGAAACAAATTATGGCAGATTCCTTATACTTCCTACATATTTTCAAAGCATCTGGAATTCTGCTGCTTGAACAAGTCAGCTCGCTTTAAATCGACGTTTTTTCTTCTCCTTTTACATGACTTAAGGTTGTGAACACGCAGAGTTAGAAGCAAAATATGAGCAAAATATGATAAGTGCTGTTAAATACAATCGCTAGAGCTAGTAGAACGATATGCTAAGGCCGGAGCCTACAGCTGTGCACTGGGTCCGAGAGTCCTGCTAGTATTTCACTTTTAACTTTAGAATCTCATATTTCATTTCAAAGTGGATCTATTCAAGCCAGCTCTTTCAGCATTCGATTTCGCGCGCATTCGCGCGAATCTTACAGTAACAATCAAGCTTTCTACTTCCCCAAAGCTTCGAAAAAGCCTATACTAATTTAAGGCAACCTGGTAGCCTCCTAACCAGATGGTGCAGCTTTTTAACCAAAACTGTGAAAGATGTGGCTAGTATATCTAAAAGAGCAGAAACGGGTACCTTATGGACAAAACTTTGCCTTACGAAAGCTTTAGCAGAGGTCCAGCACTGCAAGGAACATTCAAGTTTTCAACGGAAATCCTCTCGATGCAAGTGCTAAAGACTGGACTAAGAAGTAGTCTACCTTTTCGCATAATTTGTTCAATTTTAATACGGTTTTTAACGCATATAGCAAGCATGTCGGTATTGAAAGTGCGACATATAATTTGCAGTCTGTGAAAAGCACAGCTGTTTGCAATCTGACAATGAGATGAGAACTGGCAGCAACAGGTGAGCGGAAGCAATTGTTCATGCGATGCGTTGCCTGAACAGTGCGAGTTATCAAAGCGACAAGGCGCGAGGCTGCTCGGCAGCGGATTTGCATGTTAACGAACAGCCGACAGCGATAACAACGCCGTTCGGTGGGAATTCGGAAGGCCTAGGCCCCGTGGGGACCTGGAAGAACGCCGGCGGCGCTGGCGTGGATGCTCTTCTCTGAAATGAGACTAGACGAACGGGAACTCGGCCGCTGATTGGCCAAATTCGCGGAAACGTCCGTCGCTTTTCGACTTCTTTTCGTCGATTAGGATATCTACTCTAATCGAGCAGTGGGGCGAGTTTGCAAACAAGCATGCCGGATGGCCGAGGGCGCTTAGGCGAAGGTTCTCTGGGGTTGTAGCTCAGCAAGTTCAGCTGGCTGCCGAGGAGGCGATGGTCAGCTCATCACTCATAGCATCTGTTGTTTACAACGTTACAGCCGACCGCATACATGCAAAAAACGAACAGCGGTGGCAAATTGGCGAATCAGTATAGCCGCGAACAAAACAGACGAGAGCGACGTGAGCACTGGATCTATCATAAACAACTCGCAGGGGCATTAGCAACCGTATGCACTACAGAAAAGAGTAGGCCCTCCTTAAAGGCAGCGTACGCGGAAAACAAAGGTGTTCATATTCCTGTCCGAAACATATCTCGATCTGTTGTGCCAACGAGGTTTGCAGGTGGATATTTATTTGCCCGACGTTTCGGCAGGTATCGCCGTCTTCAGAGGCTCTGAAATTGCTCGAGATTTGGATTTTCGATCTATGCCATCAAACGCCGCATCCATTTTGAGCCAGTTTCGACGTCCTACCAGATTTGGAGCAAGAAGAAACTATAATGTGAAAGATGGACCAACCAATAA
Source organism: Oesophagostomum dentatum (assembly GCA_000797555.1). Classification (NCBI taxonomy): domain Eukaryota; kingdom Metazoa; phylum Nematoda; class Chromadorea; order Rhabditida; family Strongylidae; genus Oesophagostomum; species Oesophagostomum dentatum. The sequence goes on along the minus strand of KN549269.1, from coordinate 180,549 downwards.
TCCACCGCTAGCGGGTAAGCTGTAGCAGGAAGACACCGCTAGACACTGTCGCAATGAGACGAGTGGAAGCTACTACGCAGTCCATTTTTGGTTGTAGTCGGAACTGCAGATATGCGACTTTCAGAGATCACATAACGATACAAACGGCACGAAGTCATTCGTGATTGATACGCATTCGTTACGATTGTTCATGCTTGGATTCTTTACGGAAGTCCAAAATGTCTCTAATGCCTTTCTTGCTGATATCTCAGATGCGACAGTGTCTAGCGGTGTCTTCGTTTTACAGCTTACCCGCTTGCGGTGGATTATTGGTTGGTCCATCTTTCACATTATAGTTTCTTCTTGCTCCAAATCTGGTAGGACGTCGAAACTAGCTCAAAATGGATGGATAACGTGAGTCTCGAGCTTCTTCGTTATAGAACTCAGCAAAAAACTTCAAAAAATTGGCACCTTCGTGGTAAAAAACGACGCCGAAAAGTCTGGTTGAGCTCAGAATGAGGAACAACAAAGTTTTGTCGCAGAAGCTGTTTTACGATGGCTACATCGTTTTTCTCCGTTGCATTCGAATTTCACTTAGGCTTAAGAAA
>KN549269.1:140786-160314 GCA_000797555.1 Oesophagostomum dentatum | reverse complement strand
TTTTCTTTTCCTCTTATTTGTAAAACTCCTTCATGTCCTCGCGTTTGAGGCTGTAGGTGACCACAGCAGAAAGCGCGCGACGGCATGTAAAATTCGTCCATGATTCCGTGGACGAGTGTTCTGGAGCGATTTTCTCGGTCACGAATGACGTTTGAGCCGGGAAATTTGAATTTCAACCCGTTCTTGAGCTCCTCTCTTCAAAATCCATCAATTACTCGGCAAGCGTTCCGAACGTGGGTGCTGCCTTTAAAGCAGTACTTTTAGCTTGCGGGTGCTTCGCATACAGATGTCTGTCAGGATTTTTACACTTTAAAATCACTTCATTTTTGCTAGAACTTTCGAAAAGGGATGCCTCGGAAAACAAAATCCTTTAAAGAACTTCACAGTACCACAAATTCTAGGTGTTCTACACTTAAAAATTTGGCACAACAATTCACCACTGTTCATACTTCACTGCCTGCAAGGTTGTTAGCGACAAACTTTATCCCTTCGATCTAACGTTCGGATCTTCCATCGCTTTCAGAGGCTTAAAGCGGTGCAACAGTTAAAACTGTGCAGCTATTCCGCGAAGCACCCCACAGCACCTCACCTCTCTCGACCCGTTTGATTTCTCCCAGTCTTCAGCTCACGAACTCCTCATTACCGAATTAGACAACAAGCCTTGGTTTACCGCTGTTACTGGTATTTGATGGGATAGCTCCACAGGTTTAACTGTAGCATCGCTTTAGGTCTCTAGAAACGACGAAAGTCGAAACGTCACAACGTACAGTTTGTCACTAACAACCACTAAGGCACAGAAGTATCAACAGTAAAACTCTTGTTTGCATACCCAACCTATTAACATCATGTATCTTTCCTAACTCTGGATGACTAATCAACTTCATGAGGAAATCTCATGAACTTTGGAATAGTATGAACCAAACCAAACTCATTTTACTGATGCTGGTTCCACTCGAAAAACACCGAAATGTGAAGGCGCTAATTTTGCTTAAAGGCAGCACTCACGAAAAAACAAACTTTTTTCTGGGCTTCCCAGAATTTCAAACGTACACTCATATCGCTACATTTGCTGGACCAACCTAACTCCAAAGTCCAGCTTCTTAGGAGTAATCGCTCAACAAGTTATGAACGACTGCGTCCACCCCGAACGACTCCACCCACTTATGTTCCAGTTGTGCTGTCCAAAAACATACTAGATTTGACCACTGACATTTCGTACACCAGAATTCTGGTTTATAATGGAAAACTGCTGCCGTTAGCCTTCCATTTACAATTTGGCACTCTTTGTGCCTATATTTATTAATATTTGGTGATTTTTATAAATTGCTGTAGGAAATGAGCACCTCTAAAAGTAAATATCCCTTCTCGTAAGGTGGATTGAGGCGCCGCTTGCCCTATCAGCTGATAATCCCATCGATCACTGTTTTCCAATAATGTAGCCTGCCGGCCATCTTGTCCGATACCCTTTTTGCGGAAGTAAACTCCCACCTGTTACCTCTCGTATAGCTTCTCATAAAGTCATCTAGTTCGCTTATTTGTTCGTAATTCGTCGCCGTGTTTCGCTAGTAGCATATAAGATTGTCCAGCTTGGATTTTCTGAAGAAAAACTCGTAACGCTTTTTATAGTGAGTGCTGCCTTTAAAGGCAGCATCCACGTTAAAAACGGATTTCGAGATTCAGGTAGTTTATGAACCCTCGGTGGCTGAATACCCAAAAGCCAAAATGAGAGCAGCGGTAAACTGCTCGTTGTGGAGAAAACGGCCGAAACGCGAATACGCGGTGAACCGATTACGAAGGATGTGGGGACGAGTTGTCTTGTAAGTCCGTTTTGCACATAGTCAAAGCGCTATAAGCATTGGATATGACTGCATTCGTAGGAGCCTTCCATGCTCATGAGCTTAAGGCGGTGGGCGACTCCAGCAAATTTCCTTCTCAAATTTGCTTTCATTTTCATTCCGATAAGTTTAGAATAAAAATAAGCTATATCTTCGATGGCATAATGACGTCTAAACAAAGATTAGCGCTTATATGTGTGCCAATTTTCCTAGTGGGGGCCAGCGCCTATAAAACTGCGCTGACCCCACCCCTTACTCTAGCTCCTCCAAGTTCAGTAAACCCCTTGGTTTGTACCTTTGCAAGATCCCTCTGAGATTTCCAGTCGCATCTGCTTCTTCGCCCGTATTTGCTGCCAGGTGTACTACTACTGCAGCAAAGATTTCCCGATAAGAGGCCTATATGAAAAAAAACCATTCTTAGGGCGTCAAAAAGCTCATTTCAAGATGGCATCGGGATGGCCCATTGTCAGCTAATTGCAGTCTTAGCTCTTGATAGATGCGCTACATTAAAGCTTTTTGCCAGTGCGAGTGTAGTGGTGTCAATAGATATCTTAGCGTGTCATGGAGACGATTCCACTAGCTCAGCGTGAGGATCCGACTAATAAACTACCACTTTTCTAGGTTAGTGGGGAAGAATACGGCTAACGGAGGCTGGACCTATGTTGGATGTATAATTTATTTTCTTCCTCTAACCTGTGCAGTCACGCGCTGATTATTCAGCAAAAATTCAATCCACCAACGATGAAACTTGCTCTTCTAAGTAGTGCAGTGTCTTTCTACTGTTAGTAGTATACCAGAGCATAACCCTAGTGAAAACCCTTCACCCAAATGCAAAAAAAGAACACTTACCACATCGATGTCATTTCTGAACCAAGTGATTTCTGGAGTTGGAGTTCCTTCTGCCGAGCAGGGCAGAACCACATAGTCCGCATCCGCTCGAGAGTGGAAGAAAACTTCCGGCAGAGCATTTGAAACAAGTCGAGGAGCTCCTAAATTGCAGCTTTCTCTCCTATTGACTATTAGGAATGATAGAAGCTAATTAAAAGGTGTTTAATCACACTGACACTTGAGGCCTGTATGATAGAAGTATTGGGGAGAACTATGAGTGTGACGAAAGATTTCTGTAAAAAGGAAACTAGCAGTAATGTTCTTCAGGTCATTGTCCAACCTGATCCTAGGATATAACAATCTAACATCTTACGTGGCCAATCGCTCTGACCTAGCAGGTGCAGTTAGCTCCTATTGACTATTAGGAATGATAGAAGCTAATTATGGTAGCTTCTTACTTAAGCATATTCTGCGCAGTATAAACGCACTCCAACGCAAATTTCCCTTTTCTCATCTTCATGTTTTGTCCCGAAGTACCCCAGCGCCAAGTACTGTAGTAGTTGTTGTAGAAAATATTTGTGCTTCGGCAACCTCCGCTAAATCTGAAAATGTCTTTCTACTGATGGATTTATCACTGCCTATAACAACGTCTAGGATTCACTGCTGCAGGTCAGGCCTTGAATTTATTATATTTTTCTGAGTTTGCCTACGTTTCGTTTCACACCACCTTCTCCCATTTTGGCTCATTTTAACGGACATACAGTGAAGCATATTTAATACATTTATTTGCTTACTTAACTAGTGATATATTCATTAACTCAAACTACAGTTCGAACAAGAAGGGCCAAAGCTGAATAATCCACGCCCTTTGGCCACTTTACTCAAAAGAAGATGCACTACAAATTCTTGCGCGAGCGGGAGTAATAGTTCCGGGTTTTATGAATTACGGTCTATGTGCCTTATTTTTACCATTCACGATGATTTTTTAACGTTTTACGGTCTTCGATTTTCCTAAATCAAACTTTTGTTGCGCACATCCCTGAATACAGTGCTCAGAGATAGGCTTGCGCGATCACTTTGCGCGGTGAGAGACGCAGCGACCCTTGGCAACATTACTTTGCTGCTTCTTAAGTGTCTTTTATCAAAAAAAATTACGTAAAACGCGCGAAATAAGTAAATCAGAGAAAAGAAAAAGACTAACGTGATTCGTCTTGTTTTCCTTCAATGATTTACATTAGCTTTTTCCAGGCCTCATCAGTAAAGATGGAGACCAGGGCTGGGATTCATGAAACCTTCGGCACACCAAAACTATAGTTTAGGCTAGTAACAAATGGTTTAGAATGAAGCATAGATTTTCAAGGTCTACTTGTCAGATAAAAACAGTCATCGATTACGAAGTCAATACTTATTCTAGTTATTCTCAGTGAAGGCAAATTGCAAACTTGTTAGCTGAACAAAATAAAGTTTTCATTAATCCCAGCCCAGCTGACGGATGAGGAAGGAAGAGGAGGGTAATTAAGGATTGGTAAGGTTAGTGAGATATTCCCGTTTTTTCTGAAGAAATTTTAAGCAGAAGGGGACTGCTTGCGCAGTTCAGCGAAGGGAAAAACATTTTATTATGTAAGACGTAAGTCCTCTGCCAATAAGAAATTCCTAATATTATTCACAATAGATAACTGGCTGCATTCGCACATTCTTCGATTATGTCCAAAACAATGCTAAGAGATTACCAGTGGAGCAATTTCTTGTGGCAAAATGCTGTGTGAAACTTCTGGAAGCACTATTTTTGACTCGGAAGTGCTCTCTTTCTATGCTTTGAGAATCTAATCACATATCCTGCGATCGCACTGACGCAAATAATGGGAAAATTGGACGCGAAGTGGGGTCATGAACCAAAAAGCAATGTAGACGGCTAGTATTAGTCAACTTCAGTAGAGCGACAAAATTCTTAGCCCTAACTGGCCCTAACAAAAATCATTAAGTAAATGTTGCAGTCGTATTTTGGCAGACCAAGAATATTTTCTAATTGATGAAACGACTCATTTTAACGTTTCGGTATTGTGGCCTCGATAGTGACTCGACTTTGCTCACTTATATACGTTCTCATTCACTAAGCGTACAAAGTCCAAGGCACTGTTCCTCGCGCGTGTACCGAAATTTCCTCCAATTTTTTTACCTGTATGGAGCAGCATTTGTTGGATCAGTAGGGAGCGCCTTCCGATTCGTGTAAGAGAACATAGGAAGGGAAAGGCAGCGGACGACGGAACATCAATCCTGAAAAGAATAGTGCTTCGTACTGACATTTTCGTTTTTTGAGAACAAACAGAACTCGACTCATTTCCCACCAGCATTTAGTAAGGCACTCTGTACGTTTATTTCAGTATTTGCGCGGCTAGGCAACCGGGCGTAGTCACCCCGTTACCACTGACTTTGTTGAGTCAGGTCACTTGCATGGAAAGGCGCCACCAACATGATGCATTTTTCACGCTGTATGGCATCCATCCGTGACGCCGCTGCATTTTTGGTCAACAGAGATTGTCCTCAAAAAACAAAATGATGCCTCTGCTTTGGTTCCACTTCGGAATAATAAAGAACAGCTTGCAGAGGAATTCTCATATTCTCTGCTCATAAAACCTGCTCATTGTCTTCAGCTACACTTACTAGTTTTCTTTGCCGTACAGGTTTATATAAAGACACTTTATTTACGCCTGAGGTTTCGGCTTAACGTCTTCCACAGAGGCCTGAAAGTGAGTCAGCTTACCTGGACGTATGCTGCCTGCGATCAAACGCCTCTTCCAACTAGTGTGTTCAATTCGTCCGGAATAGAAGGCATCAGGGCTCGGAGTACTCCGTGAACTCACTTAGTGTCTTCGCCGTTCAAGCGGGATGGCTTGCTAGTGTTGTGATTGGGCTCCATGCTTTTGGAGTGCTTATGTAGTGCTAGACAATCTTATGTTCCGCAAAATGGGAGAAACAGCATAAGATCTCTTGTTATGGACAAATGTTCATTTCGGCTACAATTATTATCGCAAGGAGTACGCTCAAATTGACTCACTTTCAGGCATCTGAGGACGGCGTTAAGCCGAAACGTCAGGCGTAAATGAAGTATCTCTATATCAACCTGTACGGCAAAGAAAACTGGTAAGTGTATGTAGCTTGCAGAAGTTTCCGCAAGAGCAATGATCATGTGAGATGGAGGGGGACCTTTCTTACGATTACTTTTCTCACACTTATGTGCGAAGCGTCTCCACATAGGTGAGAGAGGGTCGCGTCTTCAGTGAGTCCCTCAGGCGCTGCTCCTTTATTCTTTGGGCCAACTGAATTAGCCTACTATGATATAAGACAGCAGTAAACTCACTGAGCTACAATAAAGCAAAAAAGTGGATGAAGTTGATGGTAATGAACATTTCCCAATTCCGAAAAACGACACAGTGATGGTATATTTGTACTGCTTAACAGCAGCTTAGAAGCCGAAATCCCTTCCACCAGCAGCTTTTCATGTTTAAAGTCTTGTTTCATATCGTGAACTTTCTTGAATAAGATTCTGCTGCTGCACGGCTTGTCGTGTTAATTCTGTTTCGGCTTCCGGAAGAAAAAGTAAAATTAAGGAAAGGTTTAAATTAGTAAAGACTTTTATTGTTTGTGTCATTTTACTCCTGAACGAAAATTCCAGCTGTTGGATGCGGTTAGACTGCGTGCGGTGCATAACTTGAAATCGACTGAACAAATACTCCAAAATCTCTTTTTTATGAGTCGAATGAACGAATTATTCGAAGATTAGCACCTACTAAGCGAACAATTCGAATCCTCGCAATGTTTGAACAAATAAATTATTTGAATATCGCTCCTTCGCGAAATGCTGAATGAAGGAACAGCTCGGCCATTCGGATGCTCCAACATTTCATCAAATAGACTCGGTCCGATTCCAGGATCAGCTTCTTGCGTGGTTATATAAAAGCTAGAACGACGTCATTCAGAATCAGAATTAACTAAAAAGGTGCCTTCATCCCTTGTAAAAATTTGTTGCCCGATATCTTAGCGAATAAAATCGTCTCAAAATACCGTGCCTTTTGCTGTTTTGCTGACATCTGAGTTACACCCTCCTTAGCGGGTTCGAGTGAATCATTTAAAGCTGAAGAGAAGGATATTATTTCCGGAGTGACTGCTGCCTTTTAAAACAACATTTCAGAAATTATTCCGAGTATTTGGTAGGCTTGAACTCAAAAAGTTGTCATACGCATCGGAGAACGATTTTTTAAAGCTAAAGTGGTGGGGTATACAAACTATATTACCAAGCAACAGGATGTTTAGCATCTAGTATGTTGGAACTATTCCGTGTAGCCATTACTTCATGTTACTTCCTATCATTTGTTTTTTTTAACCACAAGAAGCTTATAGCTTTAAAATTCTTGTTCGGAAATGAGAATATAAAAGGTCGGAAGACTTTAAATTACCATCAACAAGTTGGAAACAATGGAACGTTTATATTGCATGTTTGTTTTCGAGAGAAAAAAAATTAGATTAAAAAACAAGGCTTATTCCTCTGTATCCAATGTTTTCTACTTACTTATTACAAAAACATTGGGCTTCTGATCCTTTTATGACTTAAAACTCTCTTCACAAAAGCTCAGCCATTAGGTGTATGCCCAATATTACACAGAATAGAGGCGGTAATTCGAAAAGGAATTAAATAACATTGCAAGCATGGCAAAAGGAGCATGCTCCTTTTGCCATGCTTGCTTACTTAAATTTCTTGAAATACTAGAAGAGCGAGCCCTGGGAAAACTGATAAGTAGAACTATGGATTTGAAAAACGCAAACAGTTAGTTTCGTAAAAAATCCTTTAGAAGCAGCTAACCGGTAGATTTAATCATGCTTGAAAAAAGAGCAATAGCTTTATCCCAGGTAACTGGAACACGTTGCTATTCGATTCAGAGCAGTGGAACAGAACATGTGGTAAAACGAAAAGCTGCAGTGGACAGGTTGGAAGCAGCGTTTTGCAGTTTTGTTTCAGCAAATGATTGGTCCAAAGCAGCCACTTTTTTGAAAATTGCCTTATAAGTCTAGAGAGAAAGGAAGCAAATTTCAATAACATACAACTTGTAGTGGTTCCCGTTTTGCCGACTTATTGCTCTGGGAGTCTCGCCTCCCCGTCGAGACACCAGCCACGTTGTCTCGTGAAGCCCTTTGTCATAGAGGCCCTAAAGAAAATCTTTTGCAGTGGAAGGAAATTCTGATAAACAACGATTCACCAGCCCACTTTTAGGATATCTGCGACGTCATCCACCATTCCAGGACGATCGCAGTCGAGAAGGATCCCACCTTCCGAAGAACATACTTGCTGTAAAAACAACTCATTCATTCGCCTATCAGCTGTTAACTCCACCAAAGCTCAGAACAATGAGTCTATAGAAGTGGCTAGCTTTTCCTTATGTTCGCATCGATCAGATGAAAGGCTTGATTGATCAAATTTGGCCACAGATCTCCGCAAAGCTTGCTTAGATTGTTTTTGTCGCTGAATATGGTGTTTATTTTGTGAGCAGATAAATGCGCACTCAAAATCAGCACTGGTATTCAAGTTTGAGATGCTCAGCCCTGGCTGCATTATTATAAAGATAGTTCCCGCGGAAGGACAGCGAAGGGCTGTCACGTTATGTCAGTAGGAATACTGCAGGGATCATATCTCGTACAGTCTGCGTCTCGCCGACTGCAATCCCTCACTGGCCTCTGTCCAATGGGACGCGCTTCCGTTTTGCCGTAATGTAAGCGTGCTGTGGTGCAATTTCACTCTTTCCTTTGGCAGCGCATGCATTATTTCTTTTTTGTCATGTTTAAAAACCATTATCGATTGGGTTCTGTCGGAAGGAGCTCCAGTCAAATCAAAACTCAGAAGTAACTTAACAGTACGACCATTACAGGATTCTGAATAGCAGTCTATCTGAGTCTAATAGAGTCATTTCAACAGTGGTTCCGAGGTCAAAATTGCAGTGATATCTATGAGAACATTTCAATCGAAGGTCAAAATGAAGCCAGACTCGAGCAGAGCGAAATAGAAAATGCTATTAAGACCCTGCAGCAGTTTAAATTTTCAGAGAAGAAATGTCTAACAATTCGCTCGAACAAGTTTTAGAAGCTACTTTGCTTTTTGTTACACCGGCCCCATCTATAGGATCGGGCGGTTCTGTATCTATCGGCGATGCTGTGACAGCAGAATTATTAACGGCTGATGTACTGATGGAATCGTCCAATGCCGTTATCGCCTCCAAAGTGTTGCTCTGGAAGGTTCTACAGCTCCGAATAGGATTCTAGTGCAACAGTGAGGCCTAACCAATATTATACGCGATGTCTTTTGCACTCGCTTTTCATAGTTTGTGATTTAATTTGAAAACCTACAGCCTTTTCTTCACGACAAGTCCAGCGGTAACACTTCTGGCACCGCTGGGCACCCAGGTATTCGCCATTCTAGGGGAGAGGGGAGATTCCCACGATAAGCATACGCAGCGTAAGAGCAGGTCAACAAACTAACTGCAGTTAACTAAAGTTAACTACAGAAGTATTTTTAAAAATGTAGAAACTATCGTAAGAATAATATAACAGTGCGATAGCGTTTTGCACAAAGTAAAAAATTCATAGATATGAACCAAAAACTCAGTAAATCAAGTGTTCAAGTGGAAAAAATAAAAACGTGATACAAAACCGAAAACGAAACCGAACCTGAGCTTCAGAAGACGTGAGCGGCCGTAGAAAGGGTTTCACGCAGGAGTCTCCTGACGACGTCCAGGAAGAGGGACATTTCGAGTCATCTGTAAGTAGATGGAAACTCAGTGGGAAAAGTGCTGATTTCTGCAGTTTTTCATGTTTGCTATCGGTCTCAGATATGTATCTCTAGTTAGTAAACTGAGGAGCTTATAGTTGACTAGAACTGTTTCTACTGAATCACACTGTACAGTATTAGAGAATGTCGACGCATCAACCATTGTTGAATTCTCTGAGTATTTGTAAAGTATTCCTCCAGATTTTTTCTTAGCGCATCGAACGACTACACGCTTGACTAGATAGCACAGCAAAAAACTTCAGATTTTTTATCTGAAGTTGGGATTATGCTATTTTCAGGAAATCACGGAAAACGACTGAAACTCTTTAAACTTTAGAGAATGCTATGCCGTAGATTTGCGAATATTTGAATAACTTCGAATAAATCGCTATCTCGGAAAAATAGAACTGAGAAAAGAAATAAATCGAGAGATTTTGAATCCGTTTAGGCGGTACATACTTCTTCGGCAATTCTGGTAATTCTCTTCCAAAATGGCAAAGAAATATTTAAATTTAGTAGAAGGAAGACAGTGCGATTTATTCGAACCACCTGAAAATTTGACTACTTGTTGGTGCCAAAAAACTAGTCTTAGTATGCCCTTGACGAGGGGTTTCACGGAAGAACAGAAACTGATTCTCTTCTTCTGCTCCTTACCAGTCAGTGCAAGAGCAATGGGTTTTCTTGTCTGAGAATAGTGTAAGCGAAGCGCGAAAAGCACATGCAAGCCATTTTGGCCCGGCTAAAATGCACTGCACAGACACTCCTATCTTCCTTTTAACTCTTGTGTTTTCTAGCGACATGTTTAACCACTTGTTCTCTGGCTCTCACCCAGCCTCCGTGAGCATTTATCATGACTTGGTGGCGCGGATGACCCGACCACGGGGACATTTCGTGTCGATTACGGGACCCTGTGCTATTATGAGCGTTTATCGCATTACGCCAACGCTCCTCATCAACTGCTCCCGAAGATCAGCCTGAGCAGCAAAACCTATTACAAGTAGCCCACGATTACTTAATTATCCATTAACCGCGCATTTAATTGATGCGATTGTTCTGCGCGAAATTTTCTAGGTTGTTCCGCGAAGCATCGTTGTTTTTTTTTAGCGATGCGAAGAGCTTGATCTGTTTTGACGGGGTGATTCGATCGCGTTTCGGCTGCCGCGCCGTCAAAGGTAAAAGCGAGCCCTTGAGAAGAGGAGGGCTGTTGACAGAGCGGCATGGATATGATGCGGTGACCTTACGGATGTCTCTGGATAGTAGAAGGCAGCAGAAGAAAAATCGCAAAAGCTTTTTGCGTGTGACAAAAGGGATAAGTTAAGACAACAGTTCGAAAAGCAAATTCCATGGAGTAATCCTATACGTCATCTAAGAAATTTTTTTGTGCCTTCCAGGTTGGTAAAGAGACACGCTTTATTGCCTTACGTTTCGGCTACTCAGCCGTTCTCAGAGGCCTGAAAAGGTGTCACTCACTTTAATTCGCTTTAGAAACGAAGAAACACGTCCGCTAGCTTGTACGTTCAATTCATCTTATGATTAGTTAGGCGGAACCAAGCTTCGAGACGACCTTCTGGACTCACTGTGTGTCTCTGAGGACGGCTGAATAACCGAAAAGTAACGCAATAAAGCGTGTCTCTTCACCAACCTGGAAGGGGAGGCGGTCAAGAGGTACCCCGGCGCCAGCCGCTGGTACTGCCAGCCGTTGGCATTGGTACGCACCCACCTGGAAGGCACAGAAGAAATTTCTTAGATGTATCAAAATGCCCAGGTTCTACAATGAGAGAACATGCAATATACCTATACATCTTGAATAGGCACCCTGAAAAGAGACGCTCCATTTTTGCGAAAGCAAGAAGAAGCAGAGTTAATTAGATAGATCGACGAGCAAAATTCATTTTTCTTCAACTCGTCCAAGCAGGTATAGAAAAGTTTACGCGGGAAATTCATTTCAATGAGTCTTGGATTACTGTTAAGCTCTCATCTGAACCCTCACCAGGTCAGGAAAATCCGTTCAAGAAAGGTCAAGCGTTACCTCTCCTGTTTTTCATAATCGTTCTTTAGTGTGTCGATCAGTGAGTAACAAGCTCGAGCAGTTCTCGGACATTTTGCATAAGTTCGTAACCATTACCGTTGCAGCTAACAATGGCCCCTAAGCTTGCCGCGTCAACCCGTTGGGTACCTACGATTGGATCAAACGTTCCCTCCCGCATTTGACCAACCAGGGAGGTTCAAGGGTTTTTAGACTGCAGTGTTCTTTCAAAGGAATGCTTCAGAATCTATTGTTCGGCCCTAGATTATTTTTTAAAACACGTTAGTGAAGAGGGCGTGAGCAATTCGTACCACTTCTGCAGATCGACACTACGCTAAGGTAACGCTGCTCGTAAGAGAGAACTGTATGGCTTCCAAAGGGGCACCGCCGAAGTTTCATTGTCCATTGCGCACCTTCAGTTTTGTCTTTACAATAGTCTGTGTTATTAGCTGTTTACAAAGATTGGTGCGGTAGAAATCAGACTTGTATAGCTCTAAGAAAGGCAAGAAAGAGCGATAAACGCTATCTTCTGCAGTTATCTGTAAATCCCAATATTCTCTCATTAAATGTGCCCTTTTATGCTGCAGAAAAAAAACTCAGCGAAAATTAATCAAAAGAATGCATCTCGGCCATTAGTTTACCCAGGCTTCATTGATTAATTACCTCTGCTATCCTTCTGCTGCTAAAAATCTTAAGTGCTTTGTTTGCGTATTTCTGCTCTGCTTCGTGCTGATGAAATTTCAATGAAGTTTACATATGGCACATTTTAAGGGACGGAGGTAGAATATATGATAGTTCGATACTAAGAGAACTCACATGGTGCTAGCGAATAACTAGCGGGATCTCTTTCAATAAAACAGCATAGCGTTCACAATTTCATGTTCTGCTATAAATAACCTACGCAGCATCTTCTAATTTTGCTAATGTAACTCACTTTTTTCCAAAAATGGTGAAATTTTCGCTGTAATAAATGACTGGAATAAAAACGAAAAACCAAATACCACTACTTTTTCGACAGTCATTTTTGATGTCGATGCACTCACTATCCACGGTTCGACAACCGCAGGTTATAGGCAATTATTCCACCTTGAAATATTCGCTGAGACGAATGAATACCTTGATTACCCACTGAAGCAGTTGAAAACAACACAAAATGCAGTACTCCTGCACAGCATTTCGACAAGGGTTTTTTAGTTACTTAATTCCTAAAGATATTGGCTTCGTCCCAGTCATGGAACAACGAGCAATGTTAGAGATGCCGTGGATACTACATATTTGCAGTCCATCTATGTAGAGAAAAAAGAAAACGTTGAATAGATACGCGTCGACAACTCTCTTTTTATCCACCCAATAATCCCCTCTGCTCCCGTCGGTTGACCATAAATTTTAGTTTATCGAACCGCTGCTGTGAAGAAATCCACTCTGCCAATTTCCAGAGGAAGTAGGGGAAAATTGGTGGGCTATTACGCAACAGAAAACACCGAATTTGCACGTGGATGCTGTCAGCAGTAGCTCAGTGAAAATGCACTTTGCACAAATTCCGGAATCAGCCGTAAATAACCGAGTTAGCGCTTTGTTGTTTTTCCTAGAGCTCGAACTTCCAGCGTTCCCTCAAGGAAATCCCTCGAAATTTCGCATTGCAACATCGATCTGCACTACCTTTGACCGCCTTGTCAGCTGAGGGTGACGACTAACTGACAACGCTTTGATGGCCCCAGCCCCACGTTAAACTGACATAGCACCTCTGACGGATAACTGACATTATCTGCGTATTAACTGATTGGAGGCTGTTCGTTCGGAAGTGCGGTGTAGCCATCTGACGGGGAATTTGATTCCATTAAGTTCTCAGCTGGCAGAGCGCTCGGAAGAAGTGTCTTTGTGCGGTGACGTTGGGAAATAGCGGAGAAAGACACTTTGATAATGCAATTTTGCAGGAAATGCTTAGCGTGATTAAGAATGGAGTTTTTCATAGAGGCCAACGGAAGCTCATACGACTCATACGACTATTCACGCAATTCACCTTATTTATTGGTGTGAGAAGCTACTGATCAGGGAAATGCTGAGCAACATGATTGTTATTGTGTAAAAATACACCTCATATTGCTGGTAGGGTTTACGCCGTTCGCGCCAGTTTCAAACCAAAAGATGCTCCGAGATTTTTTTATTTTCTGCGCAAGTTTCTACAAGTTATATGTATTACTTGGAACTTTTTTCTATACCTACTTTCTGATCTATCTCTAATGTAGTAACTTGCAGCAGAAGTCGCATCTTCCTTCGAAGATTGCTCTTCATCAAAATTCTTCTTCGTATTTAAACAGAACCAATTGCTGCTTCAATACCACAACCAAGGTGACTCACAAAATCTTCTGCTTTCTTTGAGATACTAGGAAGAAGCTACATATTCTGAGGATAACAGAATCTCTAGTAGTTCCCCTGGGAACAAAAGCGGCATCGGGAAGCCGCTATAAAACATAAACAAATTAGATGATCCAGTCAGTGCAAAAAAGTCGACTAAAAAGCATGAATTGCATAGATCTTGTGCTGCTGAACAGCGCGAGTTTTCCGAACTCCTCTTCCACATATAAAAACATATCGCTTTCCTGTTTTCTTTTCGACGAAGAAGACTCACCGACACAGGCGAATTTCTGATGAGATTAAAGCAAAAGAAAAGCGGAAAAAGTAGGTCGGAAGAACCATATTTTGATTCCGTGCATTCATAATTTGGTTTTTATTTATAGAGGTGCCAAGTGAACAGGGATGTTTGAACTTTGAACCAAATAAAATGCGTTTTGTACTGCATTCTATGGTGTTTAGCAAACAATCTTCTTTTCCTATTTCTAATCGTGGATGTGCAAAAATCAATGGGGAGGGGACACTTGGAAATGCTGCACAATCTTGAATCGTTGTTAAAAAGAGTCTGCCTTAGTGATTTCTCCCTTTACAACAAGCGCGTCGTGCCGATGTCAGCCTTGCTTCTTCTCCACAAGAACATCAGTTTTGCACTCGAGAGTTTAAAAAGAGAGTTAAAGGACGACGGAAGTTTAAAAGAAACAAAGCTAATTCTTTAACTATGTATGCGTTGGATGGTCAGAGAATAAAATCGTTGGAACATACGCACAGTGGTAAAAATCTAACTGACACTGAGCTATTAGAGACATTAACATATTCCCAAGCGTACTGCTAGGATTCTTCCTCTTCGATCCTGCTGTTGTAGAAAACATTACTTAAAATTTGGCCCTCAGGATACTACTAAAACCCATGAAGAAACTAAGTAACTCTTTTCTTTCGTCTGCAAGACAATGCATAAAATATGAAGATAGTAGAAAAAGACGACCTGAGAGGAAGACGAGCTAGAAGAGATGCATGTCCTTCACTGACGATTTTTTTAGTTGTGCAAAAAATCCATTCAAATGTGCAGATTATGCAAATACCAACAAACATAAATAGTGAAAGTTCGTTAAAGGAAAAAAACTAAGCTCACCAATAAAAAGACCAAACTCCTTGTGTGGTCAGGAATACTAGAAGCAGACAGCCCGAAACGTTCATTTCATCTCCTTCGAAGGGCCGGCTACGGCTGTCAGATCAGTGGGGCAGCAGATGTGTGTTGATGTTTCCTTTGCGCAGTACTCTTCCTCTTGTCAGCTCTGGAAAGAGAGAAGATGAAAAACAGGAAATGTTCTTCGCTAACATGGATTCTCCTGCGTCACGCAGGGCTCTGCTGCGCATTAGAGGTATCTGAGCTAAGAGGTGTTAGAGGACGAGGTAGCGCTGAGTATGAGAGGAGTGTAGAATTTTTCACGCCTTAAATCGGATTCAGAACAGCAAATCGAAATACTGTGTGGATTGGAACCGCATGGAAAACACAGAAGGCGGTGAAAAGCAAAGAATGGTAAATCTTGAATAATTTCAATTAGTCAGGATTTACCATTCGAGTGCATATGGAGGAAAAGCAAGGAACACCTGAACTAGCTGAAATATGAAAATGGAGGGTAAAAGTGAAAGGGCAAGGCAAAACAAAACAGTGGGCTACTGTTGGGTTCCGAACTCTCCAGGATTGCTATTTTATTCTATTCGCGTGAGCACCTAGGTCTGACACATAGCAAAAAGTAACACTAGTATGCAAAAGCAGACATGCACATCACGTCTGCAAACGATTATGCAGCTTATTTTATAATATTTCAAAGCTTTTCACACCTTCGATAAAGACCTTGCAAAAGCTGAAGGATTAGGTGAGAATCGAAAGCGAACAGAAATTTTCCTCAAATTCCACTGCGAACAACAATGCCCTGCGAAAAATTCTGTTACGGCCGGAAGTATTCGAACACCGAGATTTCTCTTCTAATATTTTTTCAAGGTTGAAGTGAGAAGCAGCGCGAAGATCTTCGGGAACGACCGCTTACCTTTATCACTATTTGCTAAATTATGGAATGTTGAGCTAGAAACTAGCCAGTAAACGGAGTCTAGAAACACAAAGAGTTTTGGCCTTGAAAAAATTAGAGAATATGTAAACACTGGTGGAAAAAACGGTAAATGGGAGGTACTTATGGCGAATATTTACGAAGATGTTAACAACAACTGAAAAAAATGAAGCTATAGTTGATAAATCACGTTCTAGAGCATTTATACCAAAAATTTCTAGGGAAAGTTTCACATTCTATAACCGGATTTCAACTCTCACAATGCATTATGTGTAACATTGGTACAGGGCGAAGCTAAGCATCGTAGCCAAAGAATCTCTGCGATGACCCTCGGCTGCTACTATAGCATCTACAACAGCTACGACACTAATCCTTGTGCTCGAGCAAAACGCCCCAGCGCTAAGCACAGAGGATTAGTGTGCAATATAAATCAAAAAGGGACAAGGTCACAGCAATAGCGAAGAGCAGCCGAAGGCTGGAGATGGCCAGACGATGACAACTGGCTAATCGTGTCGAGGACTGCCAGATGCAGTAACTGTGGGAAAATCGCGGGGCGTGGCCGCGAGGTGGGAACGCGGACGTCGCTCATCCGGAGCCGAGCCGGCGAACGGCTATTTCCGCTCGGCGACGAATGCAAGAACATGCGGCAAATGGACAATGGAGCAGTAAATTTCGAACAGTAAAAATAATGCAGGAGAAAATTGGTATCGTGCGCTCTGAAAACTGAGAAAAGCGAGTCCTTTTATAAGCAAGCCGCAACGAAATTTCTCAGTGGCTAGAGATCTGCATGACATTTAATTCCCATAACTTTAGATGAGGGAATCATTTATGTACTCTGCTCACTGGGACATTGAGTTGTCCTCTACAGGATTCTTCAGTATTTCAGATGAGACCTTTCATTGTACGTCTATCTTATCTTCTTCATTCATCACACTCTGTCGTTTTTATACGCAACGGTTATGTTACAGTTGCAGGCAACACCACTCGCTGAAAACGGTTCCTGTGTTCTGCTCAGATTCCGAGCGATGGTCCGACAAGCGGAAGAAGTTGCGGGAAAGCTCCAGACAATGCTCAAATCTGGCTGAAAAATTCTCCTAGAGTCGTGATCAGCTGTTATAGTGTTTTGGACGAGATCAAGGGAAGACTACCTACATATGTATGAGGTCATTGCAAAAGTCTTTGGATACTCATAACATTTGGCTTTTCCTAACGATGTGACTTTTTTCTGCTTTTCTTCTTATGCGGTTTATTTGCAGTAAACCCTTGCCATTTTATTCCACTTGCTAGACTCTGTTCACATTACTCCATAAAAACGACAATCTAACCATGCACATAATGCATCTCTCACTTGTAAAAACCTTATGCGCCCTAAAGCTTTCATGGCAGAAGGAAAAGAAAATCGGCAATAGAGGAAGATACACTCTATCTAACTGCATGGTTCTTTCGCAGCAATCTTCCCAGCTTTTGTTGGAATAAGCTCCAGAATTAAAAGTGGCTTGGCCGACAACTGACTAGGATTTGTACATTACTTTTAAGCTGCAGCTAAATCGAAAAGCCTTAAAAATTGAACTCTTATTTCCACCCTACATGGGAGCTCGCCATCGAGCAAAGGCTGACTATCGACGTTTTCGTGGCATTCTAGGTCACTGGTAATCGACGAACAACATAATTCTCGAATATCCGAAAGCTTACAGTATGCTTGGCTTTGCATAGTACAGGCTACAGACGCAGTGGTAGGCTACAGACGCACATTACAGACGCATATTTTCGTGAGTAATTAGAAAATGGCTGTAGAAGAGTGAAGACGTAAGATATATTTACTGCCTAGGTGCACTATTTCGTCCTATCGAACTACTAAAAAGTATGTGCCCAGGTCCACCTTAGCTTCCTAACATAATAGCAGTACCAACCTCTACTAGTTTTCCAAAATGGATAAAAAATTCTCCATCAACACAGAGGCCCGATTGTGCATATCCTTCAGTAAAACAGCGTAAGGCAAGAAGTCTTCACTCAGTCTGTTTTGAGACATCTTCTCGTTTTGTCAAGACGTCAAACAACAACAATAACTTGCTTCTTCTTAGCATTCGGATAACGGTGACGATTCAAGTACGGATGGGATGTGGAAGAGATCCAGTCCGATATTGCTACTGAAGTATTTTGTCAACTAAGATTTGGTGATGCACTGCTTTTAGCTGCGAAATCAGCCAAATTTTTTGGCATGTCTTGAAAAGCGAACAAGCAAAAACTCATTATTTCCCTAGCTTGAAACCATTAGCATTTTGTGGCAAAAACGTGTGGAAAATTGGAAGCGGAGGGGGAGACAATTTAATAGTAGTGTGAATAGCAAATTATGACAAGAGCTTCCCTCAGCGGCTACGAGTTTGTCGTGAATATACTTGAAGAGTAGATGGATAGAACCACTGCGCTTGTTTTAAAACAAACTGGGGATTTAACTGCACGTCATCATTTTGACGAACGGTTCATAGAAAAGAGAGGGCTACACTGAGGAAACAAAAGACAGCAAAATGGGGCGAAAATGGGATGATGGATAGGAATAGAGCAGGGGAAAGGCGAGTTGATCCACTATCTAGTTTCAAGGCTCAAAAGTTAGTAAACTTCACTGTTGTCTACGAAACCTTTTTCTAAGGCTCCTTGGAGAAGATCTGAGAAGGAGCAGAAGCAAAGTAACCGAGTTCAAGTGAAGCCCATGCACAGGCCAGCGCGAGATTGTAGCAATTTTGAAGACAAAGCAGCTCCAGCTCATTCAGGCTTGCTTTCGAGCAGCAGGCATGTTTAGGCCTATCTAGTGAAGCGATGCGATCATGTTTACGTGCTGAGTAGCCCCACTACCAATCTGCGCAAACAGTTTCTGCTGCTCGTGGATTTCCTAAGTACTGGTCGTAACGGAAGGCAAACTATTCAGCGGTCTTTATAAGAGGTATAGCAATTCCCTTGCGTCTCCTTCCGCGTTCACTGGTATTTGGCAGCCAAAGGAAATCCAGTTTGAGATAAAGGTTTCAACTTACAAAAAACCTAAAAAGCCAAGGACTACAGCTATTTATTGCAGTTCTCACTCCACTGTTTCTTTGTCGTTGCCTTTAGCACATACAAATCGTGAGCGATGAATTGCCAGATTCCGTCGAGATCAGAAGCACTAAATGAGACAACAGATTTCCAGCTTTCGAAGGGGCAAAACAGAAGAAGAAACGCGCTTGCATATTGCATATTGCTCAGCGCAAAGAAGCGAAAAATGGAGAAAATGCAGGAAGTATGTAAGTAAACAGGGATAAAAAAATAAATGGAAAACCATCAATAATAAGAGCGTGCGGGTATTCCAGGCCTTGCCCTCCTACTATACAACAGTTATTTGAGCCGCAGAAGCGTTTTTAGGCATATTTCCGTCCATTTACGGGGCCTATTCTATTAGCGATAGGAAAAAAAGAGCGAAGGAGCACCTTTTTCCAAGCGTTAAATGCATCATCTAGGGGGCATCGATAATGGAGACGGGAAAAGCAATCCAAGCTTTAGATGTAGAAGTTTAGAAGCTTATGCAGGTAAGTTGAGATTCTACTACCTACGTAGCTTAGCATTCCATTATTTTCTTTTT
>KN549269.1:127973-140686 GCA_000797555.1 Oesophagostomum dentatum | reverse complement strand
GAATTTCTAGACTGGCGTATGAGCGTTCAGCTGCTAAACGTAAAAGTTTTCCCTGCACAGTTATTGTTCATCATGTACGATAAAAGAAAGAGTAGCTCTCATCCCACAATATCCTGTTAGGCTGAGTTGTTCACCCCCATCTGAAAGAATTTTCTTCACGACAGTATTGCAGAAGTGTTTAAAGGTAAATGTATTAGATGCATTAGAAACAAACTTCGAAGTCGAATAAACAGGCCTGAGAAACAGTCCGACTTAGTTCGGATTCTTACCAGTTTGCTCAAGTTTGTCTAACTCTGCTCCAGCCTAGCTTAAGTTTTAACTTCTTTTTGCGGTAGTACGCCTTGTGATTATTAAATAAGGAAGTAAATCAAGAAACGAATAATCCCAATCGATACTTACAATTTTGAAGGATTTGAGCGAAATTTTCGCATGTGAAGAAACCGCATGTACTTATGCAGTAAACTAATGTAAACCAGAATCAGCCATGTAGCTGACGGAAGAATAGCTAGACATCTTTCAGCAGCGATTGCACGCACGGACTGTGCTACTACACTCCTATGTAGAAGTTTGTCTCACATTTAACATCTAGCTTACCATAGCTTCACGGCTCTTTTCCACACTCCATCTCTCTTTTTCTTCCCGCATTCTGTAATGGCTTTACATGTACCTATTTAAGCAGAATCCAATGAAAACTACCATTTCTTTGAATCCGCGAGAAAAAATCTCCGTTTTGAAAGCTACAAAACTCTGCGCTATCGCGTACATTGTAGTCCAACGAGGCTTCGTAAAAAAGAACTGGTAAGTGGCACTAATGTTGCGTTCGTCTTCTTGTCACAGTAGGATAGAAAAGAGGAGGTAATCTACACCTAGAGGCTACCGCAAGGAATCTTTTAAAGTGTGGTTCTTTCCCCGAAGTTGTCAGCAGTTCATCCACTTAAAGGTTCTGCATCAAGGCCCAGTAGAATTAACGGAGACTAATCCTTCTCTTCCGTGCATGACTGTCCTAGAAGAGTCACAAGTACGCATAGCTTACCTTTAATTGCCCGCCTTTGCTCAGGTGTACAATTAGCAAGCAAATGTTCTGAGAAGCAGTTTTCTGCCCCCATTAAGTTACAAAGTGATGACGATTAAAGGCCGTGATGCACTTTGAGGCCAACTCTTGAATAAACTGTGAATGAGAGGCAATTAGGGACGCCGACATTTAGGTTAGCTAAATTGCCATAAGTTACGGAAATATATGTCTGGGAGTAGCTCTTGTTGCCAAAGAGGGATACGCGCACGTGATTGACGCCGATTTATCCGATCTCGTCAAAATCCCATAACTATAAGAAACAGTGACGGAAAGAATACCGCTCCAACTTTCCTCGACAATATGTAAAAGAATATGACTCCTTCTCCGGAGTAACCGCCTCTAACAACTACAGCTTCACGTAAATCGGAAATGATCTCTAAAAAGGGCGAGCAAACTGTAAAGCAGGTACTATGCTTCTTTACGCTAGGTATAAGAGGGCTGAGAAGCTAAAGCGAGTCAGAGACAGAGACTTAGTTCCGTCAGGTTATACGTATCGTTATCGTATGTGGAAAGCGATGTTCTTCGTCTAGATACATATTTCCCCTTCCCTCGTTTTTTCTACTTCAATAACTCTACAGTGCTTGGCGAAAAATGCAATAAATAATAAATCGCACGTTAAGACGAGCTATTATTGTTCTTTTGAATTTAATGAGAAGAAAAAAGTAGGCGAATCCGGCAGTATTCTTGGTGGAGTAAATTCTAATTCAAAAATCCGACCATCAAAAAAAACCCAATTACAGGTACAATATAGCACATTCAAAAGAGTAGCTGTAGTATTCGAAAGTGTCTTTGGGTTCCTTGTGAAATACGCACGAGATTCTGTCTATCTTATAGCTTGTCACTAGCTGGTCGCAAAAAGAATGACACACCACGCGTACGAATGGCCGCAGGATTCAAACAAATAGTAGTCCCTCAATTTAGGCAGAGGCAGGTTTGAAAACGGTAGCAGCCACAAAGTGGCATAAGGAGCTGCTCGAGATTGACCCCGGCAGCGGTAGTGAGCAAACAAACAGAAAAAGCCTCGTGCCAAGATGAGGGATTTACGTGGGATTCGCGTAATCCCAGCTCCAGTGCGCGAGCATTGAGTGACAAACAGACAGTTCCCAAGCGGACGATGAAAGGGCGCACAGATGGCTGTGCTTAGCGAAATGCCCGCTAACACCTCGGAAAAAGAGGTTTCCATGGCTGGAGCCTGGGCAGAAGCGAGCGAGCGGCGAAAACTGCGGCTATACTTGACAACAGCGGATTTTCGTCGATTAGCCCCGTTTTTCTACTAAGCAGCAGCTCGACAAGCAGAGTAAAGGAGCTTAAAAAGGCTGTAAGCACTACGGGCTGTCAACACACACTCACTTTTTCCAAGGCGTGGAATCTCTAATTGCTTACGAATAGTTGCGTGATATGGTCTGAATTAAACATTGAATTACTGAAGTTAGCGAGATTGGAGTTTTAGGAGGTTGCAAAAACAGCCCAGCTGGGAATGGGAAGTCCCAAGGAGTGGAAAAGCTGGAGGGGTGTGTGTATAATTCACAACTGTTGACAACTTAGCATCTCTAGCACCTTCGCTATACTCGTTTTCAGGAGAAATTTAAGGCTCCTCTGCCACAGCTGCACTTTGCACCATGCCTTTTTTGGTGGGCATTTGATACGACATGGCTCATTTAATTCCACTTAAACTGGCCATGGAAAATAGAACGAATATGGAGCTGATGCAGCAAAACGGAGGAAAAATTGCAAGACGGAGATATGTAGTACCGGATGCTATTGTTTACCAGGGTGAGATAAGATGGACCTGTGACTGACTATTGCTTGTTAGCCGTAATCCACAGATGACTGCAAGGCTTTTGAAGCCAAAATGCAGTCGTATAAGCAACAGCACCAGACCAAATTTCCAAGGTTTAACGGAAGTATAATAAATTCCACCATTTGAGCTTCGCCTACAGTTTTCAGGACGTTGTAGCAAAAAAGGACAGTCTCCGAAAAACTGCCTGGAGAATCTTTTTAGTGATTCACAAAGAGACTGACGACATCATACTCTCATGTCGAGAGTCAAGACGAAAAAGCTATGGCAAAAAATTCATTTAAAAAGTGAATTTAGTGAATTTAGTGAATTCTAACAGAGAAGGAGCGAGAAAAGGAACTATCCAATGTCGGATATGCTTCACCTATCTGCTTCAGTAACAAATAATTAGCCATTACTTTCTATGAACCCAATTTTGAAAAACGCGAACTTAAAGGCTGTACCCATGCTAAGAATCAAGTCCTCGTTTTCAGCACTTAGAGGAGCAATTGGATCCACTGAACATGATGCAACACTTTAGAGTTATGAAAACGGCTAGTACGTTGATAGCGCACTCCGCAGGTCCTGCGATGCTCAAATGTGGATAACTGTTGGTACTGGACCAAAGTCGCACAAATAACAGAAGCCTAGAATTTCTGGCTGCGTTGTTTAAACGCAGCACCCACGCTCGGAACGCTTCCCGAATTCTCGACGGATTCTGAAAGAGGAACTTGAAAAATAGTTGAGGTTCAATTTTTTTGGTTCAAAAATCATTCCTGACCAAGAAAATCACTCCAGAGGACTCGTCCGCGATTTCGTGGACGAGTTGTTCAACTAGCTTCCCACGCTAGCTAGAGCGCTATAACCCCTGAATCTGAGTAAAATTGAAAGTGTTCCATGTCGGCGCGCTTAGAGCGATAGGCGATCCCAATAGAAGGGCACAGAGAAATAGAGAACTCGTCCACAAAATTGCGGACGGATCTTCTGGAGCGATTTTCTTGGTCAGAAATGACTTTTGAGCTAAGGAATTTGAACCTCAACCATTTTTCGAGTTCCTTTTTCAGAATTCGTCGAGAAGTCAAAAGGCGTTCCGAGCGTGGTTGCTGCCTTTAGAAAGCGATCGCTGCAGCTCATTCATGCTGTTTCCCACCGTGTACACTCGTTGCAGAAATTCTAGGCTTCCGTTATTTGTGCAAATTTGCCCTGCGAACGTTTATAAAACCGCCAGGATCCTTGTCATTAAAACTTCCATCAGATACTTTCGCTGTCCTCTGGATACAGCGAAGACTTGTATCTAGTGAAGTTTTTGGTGGTCGTTTTTACAGTCCGCTTTGCGTTGCTATTCTTGTTGACGGGACAGCTCGTCCACTTTTCTTCAAACGTACCAACGTGGAAAACATATTTTCGGTATTTCCTCTGTCAGTTGTAGTTTTTGCGCTCTTTCGCGTTGGCCTTGGACAAACCTTGTAGGAGGGAAACCTCAAGGATCTTTATTCCGTTGATGGTGCCTTCGAATCCTAGACAAAACCTAGCTCTAACGTTAACCTTATTAATAATGCGCACAAAGCTAACGCGACGAATCCCAGCGTAAAACACGAATTCTACAGGACAGATGTAAACCTTTAAAAGAAGCATTCATAATGAAAACGAATTCTGGTACCAGTAACAAATTTTAGCGAGCGTCTGATGAAATCAGAGAGATGCTCTTAGGCGAGAAAGCCCTTCCGAAATTTACGTAGTTGTATTAACGGATTGTTTTAGTAGCTTCTGTAAGGCTCTATTCTCCGTTTAGAACGGCATCTGTGCGTTCTCTGCTTCTTTCTTCCCTTTTTTCGTAGAGACAGTATTCAAATTCTAGGGATAACGAAAAGTAGCTTCCCAGATATTACAAATGCCATCACTAATCTGTGTTTCTGAGAAACTTTTTGTTCTGTTTTTTTTGTTCTGCTTTACGCGCTTGAATAAGTATTTTCAAAAAATATTACTCGACTCTACTACAGTGATAGAGTGCATGCATATTTATGGCCTGAATCAGGCTTAAAAGAACTCTAGGCGTTTCTAGTGTGAACGCCTCTTCGAGCTAGGTACCCATGACAAGCGACAATGCTGGACTTTGTAATGAATCCTCAAGAATAGCAAGTACTAGTAGGCGTTCCTAGAACAACACGCTACAATGCAATTAGGTATCTACGTGTACACCTACGTGGCTCTGGCTGCACAGGCCCATTTGCAACGCGAAGCATCTGAGAAACAGTCGTACCAGAAAGTAAGCGTCTATATGTTTAGAAATTCTGCGCTTTCCGAATGTACATAGGAGAACATTCAGATGTACCATATACATTCTCTGTGGCTACGAAAATAGGCGGTTTATCTCTCAACATTATCTGATCAATGGAAGAGTTTACAGAAAATAAAAGTAACAATAATAAAAGAACGAAAGCCGCGAGAAATAGAGTTATGAACAATTTCCTAGCACAATAGACAGCAGCCTATGTGTGGCTGCTAGTAGCTTATGTGTGGCTAAGGATCTCTTGAAACTCTAGCCTCGGTTTCCTTCGAAATTTTTCTTCTTTTTTGGCACAAATCCTGCAAAACGGTAAGCGCGAAATGGCCGGTAAGGCCGAAGATGGACGTAAAACGGGAATTCCGCAAATCTGCAGTCACAACGCTATAATATAGGCTGAGTTAGAAGTTTTGTCACCATTGACTTCACAGACTCTAATTATGGTAATTTTAATGGGTGTAAAAAGAGCTATGCTCTGTTCAGGAAACACTAATGGAGTATTGCCTATGATATGCCTTTTACAAGAACATTTGATAGCTCCAGAAAGAAAAATTTTGGAGAAAATTTCCCCAGTTTGCCAAAAACCAAGAACTTTTATTTCTCCTTCTCTTGATCGGAATTTGATTAGCGGATGTATTGAGGAAAGTGTGCCGACTCTATCTGTGGCTAAAGTGAGGTGTGATAAGCTCTCACGAAAGTATTAGAATTCCGTAAAAACGCTGCCTTGCCGTTTTTGTCCTCCCCCGACAAAAACCACATTTTGAGATTACCAAGTTTTGAAGCAAAAGAAAACAGCACAAAACTTTGTTGGTGAATGTACTGACATCACTTCCCTGTGTTCTTCACAATCGTTTAGTACTGCGGAGATATGGATAGAATTATGTATAGCACACATAATTAAATATCTTTAATATTAGTCATAGCAGTTCGTCCTGCTGCAGAGAAACTGGAGAAATGAAGATCTATCATTAATCATAAAAATTCCGGCAGAAACGAAGAAAAGTTTGGGAAATGTTCATTTTGGGCGATCTTGGGAAATTTTCTTCAGAAATTTTCTTTGAAGCTTCTGAATATTTGTCAGCAAAACAGATCACTGGACAGTATACTTGATTAGCGCTTTAAATAAAATTTAGCTGTTTTTGTAATCGCAAAGTTGCCACATTTAGAACACTTGAGGCCGACGGTGACAAGACTTTCGACTCAAAGGTCGTTCTTAGCTTTTATTTCGTTGTTGAATTCAAGTGCACTGAACGGAGTAAGAATGAAGTATATGTAACATGCTATTTCGACTTTTTGAAAGCTAATTCCGGCAGCATCTCCCACCAGAAACATGCGACTGTTTGCATGCGACAACATTTAAAGGCAGCACCCGCTCTCAGAACGCTTCCTGAGCTCTCGACAGATTCTGCAGGGCGAACTCAAAAAAGGGTTCGGATTTAAATTTCTTGGCTCAAAAGTCATTCCTGACCGAGAAAATCGCTCCAGAAGACTCGTGCGCGATTTCGCGGACGAGTTTTCCACTTCGTTGGAGCCGCCTACCGCCTCAAGTGCGTGGCCATGAAAGGCTTGTGTAACTCTACTCATAGCCGAACGGTTGTAGCATTTTAATTAGTGGGGGA
Organism: Oesophagostomum dentatum; assembly: GCA_000797555.1. Lineage (NCBI taxonomy): Eukaryota > Metazoa > Nematoda > Chromadorea > Rhabditida > Strongylidae > Oesophagostomum > Oesophagostomum dentatum. Next base: position 133,934 of record KN549269.1, on the reverse strand, counting down.
AATAAAGTGACAAGACAGCTCGTCCCCAGATCCTTCGTAACTGATCCACCGAGTCCGACGTTTCGGCCGTTTTCTCCGCAACGAGCAGCCTCCGGCACCGAGGGTTCATAAACTTCCTGAACCTCGAAATCATTTCTAGAGTGGGTGCTGCCTTTAAAGAAACGTGAGCATGGCGGCAGTTGGGGTAAGCCAGAAACTTGGAGCGGCAATCTAAAGACCGGCCTACCTAATTTCTGCTGTTTACGAGCAATAAAGCCAACTGCTGCGTATGCAGTACGGTTGCTACTCCCAACATTTCAGTGAAAATCGCTGCTAAGCCGAAAATGTCACACACAACGCATTTATAGCCGTTCGCATGAGAACTGACAGATTCAAAATGACAAAAGTGCAACGCAGCCGGGAAAATGACTGCTCACTCTAAAGGGCAGTATAACCTATACTGCAATTACCTGCATCGGTAACGCGCTATACTGCAGTGCTCCAGTGCGATCGTATATGTTGAGGGTTCTCTGTAGCCTAAGTTTCTATGAGAAGATATATATCAAAGGGACTGCCATATGAAACGCAGCGTTGAGTTCGCAACCAGAGAGGAAACGGCAGCGATTGGAAATTCCAATGAATTGGGTAGTAAAGGGAGATGAGCGTTATGGAACCGGAGGCCGAAGAGTGGAGTACTATACATCGGCACATCTTCCTACCATATAATCAGGAAACAAAGTTTGCCGTCTAAATCTGAGGAATAATTTCAATCTCTTCCTAACGGTGGCTTTCAAGCCGAGAGAAGCACGACGAGCTATCCACTTATAAGGCTTAGACGCAAAACAATTTAATCGAATGAATCAGCAGTTCTGAATCGAATAAAATTTTACATATACTGACTGTGGATACGACAAAGTGGTAGAAGCGCAGAAGAACGAAATTCAAAGGTTTGCGTTTCCCATGCTGGGCTTTTCTCAAACAGGGCTTATTCGAACATCTTCGAATATTCGAAGCTCCTAGTTGTGTAGAATACACGGGTTCCTTTACTGCAAAGCTTAGTATGATATGCAGCACATCTGAAAATACTAATAAACTTTATGCGAGGGACTCCGCGAGGGCAGTAATTTAATACAATTACCAGGAAGTAGCGGCGATGACACCCGGTCGTGAGGGATCGAGCAGTCCGCGACAACTGCAATAAATCGCGAGAATATTTGCTCTGTTGCTAATGGTGTGAAACAATGGTGGATCAATGCACAGTGGCTTGTTTGACTTCGGTCGGCTCTGTCCCACAACGGGACAATTGGCTGCGGTGGCAAAACGCGGAGGAGCTCCGCCGGCAGTCGACGAAGTGAGCTGAAGAGTGGAGCCATTAATAGCCACTCACCACACTGACTAATTGTCGCTTGTTTGTTTTTCATTATGGTCGGCAGAGAAATTCGAGTCACGCTGAAGTTCGAGCGACCTGTTGCCCTATTCCTATATAGGATTACTAAAACTGGCTGAGGCGTTTCTCCGTTAAAAATCTAGTGATGAAGTAGCCGAAACAAAGCGGTCCACCGTATAATTAACAGTGCTTTCTCAATAGATGTGCAGCCGCGGTCAAAGGTATTTACATGAAACTGCCTTTAACGTTTTAGGGTAGCGTGGAGCCTAAGTGAGGAATTTTTAACAGTAACAAAATTCGGGCTAGCAAAAATGGAGCAGCAGCTTTTAAAACAGATAATGGGTGTGGAGTGCGCAGGCAGCTCCGGGAGGGTGGTCGCTATGAAAAAACTAATGGTGTCCAAAAAAATCACAACAGTAGTAGAAGAATGATGGAAAATTAGTTTGCTCTGACCTGTGCAAAGCTCGCTAGTATGGAGCATGCAAGTTCATTCCATAGAATCCATAGTAAAATCACTGATTTATCATTTAAATTACGGGTGCAAAAGAATTTACATTTAGATGTGGTGAACTACTTTTCTAGAGCTCTAGTGAGCTGTTTACTTTATCTTACGTAAGACGTGTGAATCCCTTTCTCTTTTTTTGCTGGAATATGCAGTAAACGCCCTCTTAGACGTAATATAAGTAGATTTCTTTTCAGTAGCTTTTCGCGGCTGAGCACCTTCAGCAAATACCAGTGTTTTTAAAAAGTCTGCTCAAATATTTGACAGAAGAATCGAATCCTTGCTTCGCTGATTTTACGCGTCTTCTCGCAGTGTTTCAAAATGATTTACAAAAAAAACTGCTTCGTCCGGCAAACGTGAGAAGAAGACGAGAAGAAGTCAGCTCTTTGCAAATTCTCATGTTTTATACGAAACGTTAGTGCTTTTGGTTCGGCAGCGTAAACGCTACCTGCAGTGAAGTCAACAATAGAAAACACTTAACTTCATGCAGACTCACCTCAACTGGGTTCATGCTACATCTTGGATTAGTCAGTTAGCGAGAGGGGAGGAGGGTTAACTATACGGTTTTATAACAAAGAAACGGACAACAATTACCTAACCATCATTATGTTTTAGATTATCGTATAGGGGTGAGATCCTTGGATGTTCATGTATAGTATACCAAAATTCCTTAATTCGTTCGATCCCAAGCTGTTTGCTTCAACATTGTGAAAGAAGCTTTTGAATCATCGAAGGAATAAACCACTTTTCTTAGATCTTTTTCTACTTTATGTGCATTGCTTGAGTGTAGAGTTCAGCAAGTATTTGTGCTTCATTAGCAGAGCGCATGCTAGGCTAACACGGATAAAAAGGGAAGGTATGTTTTCCTATCGTCTGTCCTTACCGAAAAACACGAAGACGCTTTGACTGCAAAATCCTGAAGAGAAAACTTTAGTTTCAGAAGCAAAAGTTTCGAGTAAGAGAGAGATCTGCTTTTCCATAACACTGAACATTTCGAACAGTTTAAAATAATGGAACGCATTTGCTGCAAGGCGAAAAAAAAGCATGTAAGGAACTAAAAGTGCAGCAGGGCATGCGCATAGTGTGGTTGTTTCGCAGTTTCACAGTGTAGTGTTCAGCTACAAGAAAAGTTACCTTCTGATATTTGAAAACAGTAGAAATGAAGCGCTACAAACCTTCAGAGTCGCCAAAAAGTGTAGGAAGTTTTAAAAAACTGCTCGTGGGATTGCTGCTTGATTGACAATGACCTATTCGGATGAAAGTGCAGTTTACTCGATTGTCCTACGTGGTCGGGTTAAAGAGAGGTAATCGACGGAGTGACAGGAGGTCTAATTCATAGTCTCAACGAGCGAATGAGAGCAAACCGCCGGCCATACATCACACTGTATGCAATTAATGGGAATTAACAACAGTCGTTGGCAGTGACCGGCCAATTGCGACAGCCAGCCCAGATGTGAGGTGGGGAGCCTAAACACGGAGGAGCGAGCGAATTTCGTGGCATTCGGCAATTTACCCAAAATTGTCTAGAGAAACCCGTTACTACGTGTGCTTATACGCTGCTCAAAGACATCTTCAGTTCTCTAAAATCTTTACACATGCTGCCGCATTTTATTTTTCTGCTCAGGCATTTAGGACAACTGCGCCCGGGATTAGCTCAATTCGCGTGGTTCTTGCATGAAAATTGCCGGCGATTTCTGCCAGCAGTCAGTGCGAGGATAGACGAATAAAGTGCAAAACGATTGGAAGAGAACTTTGATGTAAATTAAATTATCGAACACTGCTTCTTTTGCAGTGCATAGCTAAAAGTAGAGCGAGGAGTGGCGAAGGAGAGCAAGTAGGTGTCATTTGCTGACTGAGTGACAACCTTTCAGTCTAGCCTTTTCTTAGAAAATGTCAACAGGAGCCTATGATGCAAGTGCAGCAAGGACTTAAGAGCAATATCCATTTCCGATTTTCGCGGATTCTGAACAATCCCCAGTTAAGTAGATGAGGTCGAAGTAAGAGCGTACCAAAATCAGTAAACATCGAAAAAAGCTTAATACATATACCACTGTACGAGTTCGGAAACTTTCAGAGGAGTGCGAAACTCATCGCTGCTACCTTGACCACCAGTTTTCACTTGTAAAACATAATATTCTGCAAATTTGAAAAAAATCGCAGTGAAATGAAGAAGTAATAAAATAAATGCTCAGTGAATGAGAAAAAGATGAGAAGGCAGATAAATGGTTCCAAATATGTCGCACCTATGTGAAAAGACTACTTATTTATTTTTTTCGGAACTTAAGTAGCTTTTACAGTTACATTTCGAATACTTTCTTGGCGAATATCTGCTTTCACGCTTATAGGCTTTGGTTTTGGACCACTAATGTGTCGACTACTGAGGATCCGTAAATCGTGAAAGCTCATTTTTCGTGGGTGCTGCTGTTACAGTTACTGCAATGACGCTTGAGAAAAACGATGCGATGTCGGCGATTTCGTGTTTTTCTTCCGTAAAATATGATACGACCAGCAGAATATAACCTGTTCAAAAGAGCATTTTACTAACATATTTGTACGAAAAGTTGGTTAATTTTTGTAACCAAGGTGACACACTGCGGCCAACCATTCAGGGCTCATTGAATGAGCTATGATATCACCTATGGTCGAGTTGACCCGTCTATGCGAAGTTGTAAGGTGTGCAGTGATAGAAATTTTTAGCCATGACGTAGAATTCCACTCAAGACCAGACCTTGACAGTAACGGCTGACTATTAGTTCGCGTCACAGCTGATATGGAGACGCCTTTCTTCTTTGGCTTGTGTAAGTTCACCTAGCGCAACTTTGCACCAAGTGGTCAACTCGACTATATGGCGTATTTGAGAGACTTGAGATAGTTACGGTCAGAAAATTTGTATCAACTACTCGCTCTGACATGTCAACAAAAGACAAATAGGTAAACGTCTGCTGATCCCAAAGATGTAAAACTTGTTTATTTTCTCTTCCTCTTAAGCAAGATATTCGAAGGCGAAGCAAAAAAAAACACACGTCATCACAACGTTTTTCCAAATGACAGTGCGGGTATTGTAACTCCAAAAATTTTCTTTTGGTTGTTGTCAAGGACATACTACTATAAGGAGTCAACCCATGATGAGAATGGGTGGGTGTCCCCAGCCTCAGAATCAGTTACCAGCAATGTGCGAGAAGCCGCTAATCTGCGATTGTTCGGCGGCTCAGAGTGCACACCGATGACTGAGCACGGACGAGTTCATACAAAAGCGGACGCATACTGCATGAGAGCAGCACTAATGATATGGCATGATGGCTTACGCATACAAACGGGCAGCGACGGCTCCGCCGAGCAATTCTGCCTTTTGCTGCGAAAAACTCGGGCAAAAACTCGAAACTCGCGAGACTAATTGGCCGCTGCTGTCCGTGCTGTCGAGTGGGCTGGAGGAGTGGCAGTGAGCTAGCGATACTCGGCACTGAAGTGCTCTCGAGCGCTGTATATGAGACTTGCTGACAATGCACAACAGCGAGTCCGATCAGTGGCTAACTGACTGCGCACACAAACAGCTAATGGCCGTTTCTGGGGTCGGCTTGTAGAGTAGGGTAAAGTTATTACGCATTTCCGCAGTTGGAGAACACGCATTACTAGTAGAGTCGTGGAGCGAAACCACCAAAGTCAAATATGCGTGTACGTCTCAAATACAATACTGCTCACGGAATGGTGAAAATCGACCGTCGCTCCGCCAATTTACTGTCGCTCAAGCCTCGCTTCGCTGAAAGTCCTCTGAAATAGCCTCAAGCTCCACTAAAACTGTTCTGTTCTGTATCGTACTTAGAATCCCATAAAATTTTGTAATTTCTCACGATTCTGCTATCATTAGCGATGCTCTATATAGTATACTACGGATAGGAAAAATTCCGAATAAATAAATATCGAATATTTTCATTCGAAAATTTTTTCGGATAAATGAGTATCGAATAAATTCATTCGAAATTTTTCTCGAATAAACGAATACCGAATAAATTTATTCGAGAAAAAATTCGAATAAACGAATATCGAATATGTTCATTCGAAATTTTTTTCGGACAAATGAATATCGAATAAATTC
>KN549269.1:43688-54861 GCA_000797555.1 Oesophagostomum dentatum | reverse complement strand
TTTTTTTCAGTTTTCGACGTGGTCACGTAGCTCTTACCATACGCTTCACAAAGCAAAGGGATTCATGATAATTCTTCGCCCTTTCACAGTTTGTCATCATGCGAAATCGCCCATTGCTTGAAAAACCAAGAAGAGCCTTCATACGATTTTTGATAACTCTCTTCACAGTTATTAAAGAGCGAAATGTATGTATAGATGTGAGAAGTACAACTAATTCCAATTCCATAAAATATTTTACTTAAAGGAAACATTCGGTCTTAGGAGGTTTATCGAGCTGTCATGGTATGTAGGTTATAATGAGCAGCCTCCTCTACATCCGATATAATAGCGCTCGAAAATGTTAGATCTAAATTCCAAGAAAGGCGATTTTGTTTAGCTAGGGTGCGAATTCGTTCAGCGTATACATGTCAAAACTGAACGAACTGAAGGAAAAATATTCATTTTACCAGTACCGTCGCAATTTCTGGTGCGTATGGTCGTATACCAGCTAAAGAAAACCGCCTTTTCTGAGAGCTACAGCTAGCATTCTGCTAGTATGGTAGACACTTAGAGGAGGCTGCTCACTACATTAGCTCCATAATGGATCGATTACCTTTTTGGAGAGAATGCTATTTTAGAAATTCGAAAAAAAATGGCATCCACATGAAATCGCTGTGTTAAACGCAGCGATCTGGTCAGAAAACTGGCAAGGTTGTCCATGGCAAACGGAAAGCGGAAGCGGATTTCAGAAAAGCTAGGGAAAATTTCCATTGTCCTTTTTACTTTATGCAACATTTGAAGGAAAATGCACGAAAATGAGAGGACATTTTTAGTATGAGTGCTGCCTGTAAAGTGATTGATGAAGGATTCGCTTTACATACAGTAATGGTGAGGTACATGCAGTGTCTTACTTCTTTAAAAGAACTATCTTCTATTCCACGTACAGCTTCTGAAATGGATACCTGCGTAAGTCTGAATAAGGCTTCAATCTCGGCGGACTTTTCAGCGACTTGATGCGTGTATTTTTAGAAGTCTTTACTAGTGACACTGATAATTTTCTGTTAGCAGGTTAAAAGAACTTCGGTTCAGAGTCTTCCATACATCTTCTGAAACCTCCAGCTTCTGAAGTAAACTTTGGCGACCAGTTTGAGAAGATTGAGTGCAGCTTCTTGTCCGCGTCGTCATCGCGCCGCCCACAGCAGAGGTCCCCGCCGACGACGAAGTTGATTGTTGTCGTCCCCAAGGCTGGGCCAGTACTCGGTATTACTTAATAACAGCATTACTTCCTTGTGATGTCTCGTTGCGGAATTCCAGGGAGCAAAAGTGCTTTTGCCAGAAAAATTCTGATATCGCGTTCTGCATGCATTCTTCACGAGGGAAGCTCACGCGATCCTCTACTGATATCTGAACTGAATGTCTTATAACTTGCGTAGATGCTAGCATTCTGTGAATACAGAGGTTGACCACAACCCAGCCTTTCATTCTTCTCGCCCTCTTCCATCGCATGTCTTCTCCGTATATCCTTGTTGAACGATTTTTCCTTCCTAACCTTTGCAGTTTACTCAGGAACGTCACAGTACTTGCACTCATCACCGTCAAAATGCCCACAAAGAAGTGATAGTAATTTTCTCGCACACTGCTTCGGATATCAGGTCAGGATCCTTGATGCCGCGAACGGCTATTGTGGCACATGCATAAAATCCTTCTATTTACTCTCCAGTCATTTCCTCCTTCCAGTAAAACTCAGTGGTTCTTCGTCTGCATTTTGCTGAGAGGTAGCTAGGTAGACTTAAAGATTTTGTAGCAAAAGTGTCCCTGACGATCTAACTGCTATTCCTCCACCGTTGGTTTCCTGAAAAAGAAAAATGCTTGGGGTTTTTTCAAATCATCCTCAACTTGGTTCACTTCAAATCTCAGTTTTGTCCAGAAGGAGAGCGACCATATCCTCTCTTCACCATGAACAAGAAAGGAACAGGGTGCTTGAAGTTTTGTGCACTACCTTTCTTTCTGGCAATGCATCTCATATTCGCGTAACATTTGACATTCGAAAAGTCCACTATTGTTACTCCCACTATCGTCTCTTCAAGCTGATGAATGTCTCTTATTTCTGTGAAGAAAAATAAATGCGTTGGCATTGGTGTTGCACTAGGTTGGTGCCAATGTTTTAAGCCATTTTTAAAATTCTATCTTTGAGCGCCAATGAATCTGTCACAGTAGACTATGTGAGATGCCTTGGAAATTTCAGCTAAACTTCTTTGAAGCTGCAGTAAGTGAGAATATGAAGACTATAACCTACAAATTCTTGAGGTTAGAACGAATGCATGCTCTTTCTGGCATAAGGTGATATTTTATAGAGAAAGACTAGCTCTATAAACTTGTGGAATTCATCGGTTTTAACTATTCATTCATTTCATTATTTTATTATTGTCACATATTAGTTTCAGACAATAAAACGGCCAAAAAGCGAACTAGTTTTACAACAGTTTTCACGGTTTTTCAGCATTTTTGTGCAAAAACTTGCTGAATGTGAGTCGATATTTTTGCACAGAGTTTGTGCTCGACTGTAAATCAGCCCCTACCAATTTGAAGCCAGTTATTAGTCTTTATTAATCCTTCGTAGTAAATTAGCTCCTCTCGAGCTAGCTAAGAAATATTAATGGGATGGAAGATACTTCGCGCTTCCTCGCCAATTGAAAAGATGTAATTTTTAGAGAGCGCATATTTTCATCAAAATTAGCTCCTACCAAAAATCTTGTCTTCTGATTTTCAAACGGCTGTGTAGCCCTCATGATATCTTTCACAAGAGAAAAAGTATTTACGATAATTCTTCACCGTTCATTAGAAATCCATGCTAGATCAGCTCATGCTATGAGCGGAATCGTCCTTTCTTGATGTACCAAAAACAACGTTCATACGATATTTTGATAATTTACTTGGTAGTTATTAAAAATCGAAGTAAATAAGCCTAACAGAGGCAAACCGAGTTTGTTTCAATTCCAATTACGATTTTTCTAAAACTGTTTCGAGTGAAATCGTGTTGGTTAAAGCAGCCGCCGGATCAGAAAAGAAGTCCGGGTCGTTTGCAGCAAGCGGTGATCAGGAGCGGATTTCAGAAGAACGGCGAGGAATTGAAGTGAATCCTTTCTGCATTTGTGCAACATTTGGCAGGAAAAGTGAACCTATGCGGAAACAGAGTAACATTTTTAGGATTGCTGGCTCTGAGAAGCATGTATTGTTCCGAAAATTATGACTGCTCAAATTTACCGCTCCAACCATCCTTGCTTGTGCGCGCATCGAATAGCGATTCTTATTTTTCAAAGTGCAACAACTGTTTGATGTAGAAGAAGATATGGCTTTCAAATAATATAAAGGCTGTCCATATCTGTTGCATAAATATTTTAAAAAGTCCGGCCAAATCCTGAGCGTCATGAAAGGTTCAGTGCTTTTGCAGCTACCTGATGCCTTCACCGAGAAGACGTAGAGCTTCAAAAAATGTTGCACCTATAGGAGAGGGGGAAGGGATGGGGTACATCCACCACGAGAGTAACACCTCTGCGGAAAGCGACCGTGCCTTTTATTGTATACAACCTACATGAGGGACAAGAACCTATCTTGTAATCTCGTCGCTCTGGCAACTTCTTCCCTGCTCTGCATGCTACCTCCTCAACTCCACCTTAGCCGCAGAAGGCGGAACGATTCTGAACACTTGTAAACTAACTCTCAAATGTTTAGACACTATTCCCGTGGGGCTTAAAGGAACAGTGCTACCTCACATTCATATATGAAACATACGCGTAAATACAACTACTAAGAAGTGTGATTAACAGGCTTCAAAAACTGTCGAAAACTCCCATTTCATCTTTGCAACTGAGCTTATGAATTTCTAGAGCATGCCGCTTGGCATGTTCATTCTCATGAAAAATAAAGTAGAGAGCCTGGCATATAAAGTGCTACAGTAGCTCGCATGTGTCAACCTCCTGGACCCGAAGAATTCCCAGGGAGTCCAGCTAAGTTGAAATCACGGAAGATTTCCAGGTAAGGCTGTGTCTTTAAAAGAGGTAGGCGATAACAATGGAATTTAATTTAGTAAATGTCCTTTTTCAAGCTGATGTTAAGAATTCTGCATATCTGAGCTTCTGCGTGAAGCTTTTTTGCGAATCCATAGCCAAAGCTGGATTAAAGATGTTTTTTTTGCCAGCTACTAACTACATTTTAGGGACGAGATGTCGTAGACGCTGTACGCACACTATCTATTAGGTTGTCCAATAAGTAATGCATGTAATCGAAATTAGTCTTCTCATCGAATCTTCATTCTACTATGATGGACTTCGCCGTTTGTTCGGTCCGTGGAGAACTTTTGTTGATTGTTGTGGAGAATATATCGGCCAATAAAGTCCTCCTTTGTTAATTCTGTGATATTTTGAAAATAGTGTCAGAACACACATTACTTATTGGATAACCTAGAAATGCTCGGACTTTATAGCTCCTTCTGCACCATAAACAGGATGCGACATAAAAATCGTATGGACTCCAAGTTATGCTGAAAAAGTCTGAATCTTGACCTGTTCAACTTTGTATTGCTTATTAGCATGTTCACAACTACCTACAATATGTTGTAGGAGTGAGTCGCTTTGATGAAAAAATATTACAAGTAGCGTCCATTTCCATGCACTGATTTCTAACCTTTCCTGAGTGCTAGAAACAGAACTTTTTTAACTCTTCGAATCAGTTCTTTGGCTACTAACGTTGTTCCACAAAACAGGCTTGCTCTGGAAGCACGATAATTTATAATACAAGCTCACCACTAGGATAGCCGTATCGGTCCGCAAATCCAGAGTTACGTTCTCATTCGACGAGTGTTCTCAATTTTTACGTTTTTTGAATAATACTACCAGTAGGAGGACTGTATGATTCAGAAGTCGGAATTTCGTTACCACAGATCTACGTCAAAATGGCATGAATCAGTGGTTCCCTGTGGAAGAATAAATCAAATAAAATCTGTTTGTTTTTGATCCGCACACTGTTGGATTTGCTACTCTCGTAGTCTTCTAGAAACACCACTGTATTCTGTATGACAATGCAGTTTGTCTTCCAAAGAGGTTCATGCTTCGGCATCCTCCCTCATCGCAGTGACGTGAGCTCGCACGTCTAATCTCGCTACCATTTCACTTTGCTCTCCGCTCTTCTGATCGCTCAGATCTGCCAAGGTGCTCATTAGTTCAGAACTACTATTAGAGTGTGATGAGATAATTGAAGACTGGCTAGAGCACGTTCAGACGAAGGGCAGCCACGACTTCGCACAGCGTCCAAGTTGCGTGCAGAATTCTCCTTGAGATCATAGAAGTTCTCCGCTTCAGAGGAGTTTCCTCCTATTCCCGGTTCTTGTCCTCGTCAAGAACAGCAGAAGATTCAATAAATAATGTCCGGCGACAGCCCGCATGTCCTCAGATTCTTCCAGTTCGTGCGAAACCCGCTCGCTTACGCCTCCTCATTTCTCCAAATTGCATATTACAGGCCGCCTACATGAAGCCGCACTCCTCGAGATCTCCAGCCTTTGTGATGACACTCTGCGGAAGTATTTCACTTACGCAGGTTACAACGGCAGCTCCGTTCAACTGTGGTAGCACTCTAAGATGGCAAAATTTGGAACCCTGATCACTTTGTTTTAAAATTTCGTAATTGCAAACATTTTTGAGCTGTTTCTGTTCCGCAGATTTTTAGAAGAAATCCTAGATATATGCCAAATTTTCTTGTCTTACCTAAACTAGCTTTAAGAACGAATGTCCTGCGTTATGATTCTAGGCAAGGTTATCAAATGCGGACGACGTAGGCTAGTAAGAAATCCTGGATTTTCTCAAGAATTATCACCTCAATTGAGACAGTCTTATTTCTGCAAAACCTCCGCCTTCTCAGGACGAGTTCGATAGCTTATAATACTGCTGTGATGACTGCTTTTAAAATGCTGGTAGTTTTGGAACCTTGCCTTGCAAAAGTTTTATTCACAGCATTTACGATTATTTGTTATGCTGTGTTTTTGTTCAGTAAATACTAGCTTCAGTTTTTGCTGGTGATTTTAGATGTTTGGTGATGTTCAGAATCACTGTCCGAAGGTATTAGCAGTTCGAATCGTTTTTCTCGAAAATAGAAACGAAGAAGGCATAAGAACAGGATCAAGTGTTACATACTTCAGAATGAGAACTAAATGCTGCATTTTTCCGTTCAGATATGTTTACTGCAGTCCTTAAAGGAGTTTCTTCTAAACTTTATTCCTCCTCTAACTCCTACCAAACTTCGATGTGTTTCCTATTGTTAGTAAAAGGTAGAAGATTGACCAAGGCGCTGAAAGAATAAACTTAGATCCTCATCTCGCATCATTTATCCTTAGTCTTTCATATTTTCGCTATATGGCTTTAGTGAGATGGATGATGTGAAATTACGACATCATAATAAAAATTAGAGTTGTGTGAAAAAGTCCGCATTATTTTTTGAGAAAACGAGGAAACATTCAGGTTGTCGTTTTTTTTCTACGCAGACGCGTGGAGCAAATTGCAGGTTGACAAACTTCTAATTTACTCTTTCCCCCGTACAAGATAAGCGGAGCTAATACCTACTATATTGTGCAGGAAAATGTACGCCTTTCTTTCTTGTGAACTAGTGGGAGAACGGATGCTTCCTGTAGCCCGACCAGTTCCTCCCTGTATGTTCTGTGCGTTGCATTTTCTGACCTCGCTCTTGTTTTTGCTAAATCGATAAAAGGCGAAGTGTTAGGCAGGTCTGTAAGTTTCCGTAAACTTTTCCTTCAAGATGTGATGCATAGCTCCTCTCGTATAGTAGTCTGGGAAAGATGCTGCAATGCAAAATGAAGGCCGAGTCTAAGCATGTGCAAGTATTACCTAGATTGTAACATAATTTTTGCCCCATTTCTTTGGGAAAGTTTATTTCGATTTTTACGAATAATGAGAAGCATCTAATCGGAAGCGTTCCTACCGTTGGCACATACGACATCACGGCAATTATTTGGTAGACTTGAGATCCCATGCTTCTAAAACGCCCTAGGCTTCTGCTTGAAAAACTGGCCAAGGCGCCTTTTCAGTCCATCTTCTTTGACGGGGCCCCTGTCCCTTATGTCTTTGGCTAAGGAGAGATATAAGTGGTAATCCGTTGGCTACATGTCTGGCAAATATGATGGAGGCGGCGACATCGCTTAGCCACGACCCAGCAGTTTTTGCTAGATTGCTCCATCGGACTGCAGCGTAACCTATGTCACAGAAATCAGAAAAATATTAATATCTCCTTAAGGAACCAAGCAACCTCGTCCAGTTTTTGAATAAAACGTCTGCCTGAGCCGTAGTGTCGTCTAGTAAGGTATCTCAGCAGAGCTCTGCACACTGCTCTAATGCATGGTTGCGCAACCCACGTACAGTTGAGCTGAGGGTTTCTGCTTTACTACTCTCCTTTGTAGTAGCTCTAGCCGGTGCCGCATGGGCGTTCGTTCGTATGGGCGTTCGTTGCCGCATGGGCGTTCGTTAGCTTGTGTTATGTACTTTCACATTCTACAACGACACCTCAAACCGACCGCGTTGCTAGTCGCATGATCGCGAAACTCATCCAGAAGTCTATGCGATTTTCAGCCTACTTCAGCAAAGCACACGTATGCGTTATTTTTGAATTTTCTGACCCCTTGAATTTGATTTTGCCTAGGTTTCAGAGCTGGCTTGGAGTACCTAAATCATTTTTTCTATTCCCCACATGTGGATCACGCGAAGCTTGAACAGGAGCGTTTTATACGCAATAGTACACCGTCGCAATGTTGCACACTTTAAAAATTTCTATGATTTTTGCTGTAACCTCCTGAATGTATTAATGCTGTGAAATGGCAGGTAATTCCCCGCGCCTCATACCACGCATATCACGTGTCGCGCCAACCGCTCTCCACTCCGAATGGTGCTCGAGAATAAAAGTCACTTCTACACGTTCACACATATCCGGCGCGATCTTTGTTGCGAAGCGCTTGACTTAGGTTGCATGGTGCAAAATTAAAAGTAGAGTTCGGCTTTGTTGAGGTGCTTCACGCACCTGTTGTTTTGAATCCTTCAAAAATTTTCACAGCTTTTCGAAAAACATGGTGCAAAATATATGTTACAACCTAATACATATATCAGTTTTGATGGGTCTTTAAACTAAAGGCAAGTAACGTACGAAATATTGGGGCAACTTTTACACCGTTTTTTGCGGATTTCTCACGTTTTTTCGTCAGAGAGTTAATTGCGGCAGCGGAAAACTAGTAGCTCGAAAGAGCTGGATCTGTACTACTAGAACTATGAAAAAAGCGACAAGTCATTCATATTCAGTATGCTATTTCTTGTCTTTGCATATTCATCTGCTATTCTAGATCATACTATCCGCTCTTTTTATGTTTTCTGCATATTCGAATTCCTGATAAGACCAGCATTCTAAGGGTACAATTTGAGGCATGCTACTTGCATGGCTCGCGAAATAATTGTCTTTTTTCTTGAAAACCAGTTTTCGTTCAAAAAATCCCTGCTCCATTCTTTGGTAAGAAATGAAGAATTTCTTACTGTTGTTATACTGCTAGAAGGCGCACTTCGTTTCAAGGGAACGGAGAAATTCTATCAACTGTGTACCTGACAAAGCATTATTTTCTTAAATATGGAGGTGAACCATTTTTTCAAGGGTTAGATATTGATTTTTTTAGCCAGAAAGAACTATCAGTGAGGTTTTAGCGATTGTGGAAGGTAGGGGAAGGGTCGCCGAATAAATGCTAGTAGATCAGATTCTTGCCTCGCAAAGGAAGCGAGGTGGACGCAAAAATGTTCACAAAAATATTTTGGCAACCTAGTATAAGTGAACGCTGGCTCCTAGAGTGGTGAGTTAGCGCCTAAAAGGCCGTTGTTACCATGATGGCAGCTATGTCCTTAAACATTATGCGAAAAATCAGTTGTTTCCTTAACGCGTATATTCTGGAGTTTTAAGCAACACATGAGCTGGTCACTGACTCCAGTCCAGCGACTCGGACTCCGGTGCCTCCAAGTTTGGCGCAATCTATCCATTCTAAGTGGCAGCGAATTGCTAGTATGACGTGGTTCTTAGATTCGTCTAATCTTACCTTAAAAAGGGTGACAAGGATAACCCTGCCTCGAGTGCACGTTTTTTAATAGATTGAGAACTAAATGTGGAGTCTTTGGCGCGGATGTCTAAAAGGTCACTTTTTCCACGACATTCCCTAGAAATCTACTTCGAAGAAATTCTAATGTATTCATCGCATGCAGTGACATTGCCTGTACTTGCCATAGAAAAGGCTGCCTCTGAAGTAACAGGCTTCGGAAAATATTAAAAAATAGAATTCTTGAAAAGCTGGAGAACTTAGTTGCTATACTAACACAGACAGTAAAAAGGGTGCTAGGTTCACATCAAGATTGGAGCCCTACTTTTTCTTCGATTTCCAGGGCATAGGAGTTGTTGCTGTTTATAGTCACATCCAGCGCCAGTGTTGCTTTCAGAGTCTCTCGCCGACATTCCAAGCTGAGCTCTTAACTCTCAGTTCTTTTCTACTGCTAGTTGTCCTTTTGTTCCACCAGGAAGTTTCCGTACTTATTTACATTTAGTACACTTTCAGCAGATTCATCTACGCTTACATCAACACATATTTTTCGCTTGCAGAAAACCATAGCTCAGCGTTGGTTTTTCGGTGTTCTTCTTCGTTTTCGCTTCTTTGAACAATTTGTTAACCATTTGAGTAGTTGTTTCTTTCACTAAAGATTTAAACTTTGTAACGCCTTTGCCTGCATATCATCGGTATAGTTCAATCCTACTTGAACGGGTGTGTTATTCATTTTGGCAGAAATAACCCTTTCCATAAATCGTAGCGAACCACAGGCGTAGAAAGGGTTTTCTCTTCTATGATTTAAACCTCGGAAAATGATTTTTGAGCAGGCAATCTGATTAGGGAGAATCATACTAATTAAGGCTCCAGTTTCCCGAATAGTATCATCAAACATGTCATTATCGGTCTCCATTGTTTACGTAGTTATTAATAAATTAACTGCGCGCCTAGCTCAGAGGGTGATTATGTTACTAGCATCATCGATGGCATACGGGTGATTCCACCAGTCCAGCTCTCTGTTATCTTTGGCCTGAAGACATTTCGTGGTAGTGATTTACATGCGGACAACAGAGGGATTTTAGAAGATTTTCGTTACACTTACGTTAAGCTTAATAAATCTTATTTCTTTGAAGCTTTTGTTAATTCATCCAGCAATCGTAGGAAACTCCCCAGACAACAAAAGCTATCTATTGCAACAATTTCATGAAGCAAGAGTTTACTGTAGCGGCTAGAATAATCTTAGCTTTTTCATCCCCTTGTTTTGGCTTGCTTTTGCTAGTTGAAGGACTTCACGTTCTAGGCTCTTCTGCACTGCCATAGAAGAAGCTCGTTGAATGCATCTTCTCTAGTCCTTGCCGTGATTTCTCTGCTGCTGCTGACCCACATTTGGACACGTATTTGCAACACAATACGCAATATTCACGCACGCCTCGAAAACTACGTAGGTGCTTTTCGAGAACATTGCTGAAGTTGTACTGCTGTACTCCAATGTAATGTATTTCATGACATTTTTCGCACATAGACGCCCAGTAAGGACCTAGTTACTAGGAAGTACAGAGAACCTTTATAACGATATTTGTTGAAGATGTCCGTAAGTTTTTTTTTTCAAGTACGTTCTCCCCCTGAAAGACATAACGATACTCCACCCACCCTTCCTCTTCCTATTTTTGGTGAGAAAGGAGTGGGGGTGGAACATCAACTTCTATCATGTGCTTTATAAGCCCTTAACACTAAGAAATTGGTTTTGAGGGCAAGTACAGGAGCAGTATACATACTAGGTAGTATTCACCAAAGGACGAGCCGTAAACAGTACACCATCTCTGATCAACTTTCGGTGCGCTCAACTTTTTCTGCACATTGATATCCTTGATTTGGAATTATGTTTGCTATGGATTATCAGTTATTCCACTGAGTATATAAAATTTGATGCAATAACTTGCGGATGAAAAGCTTAGAGTTTCATCCTAAATATCAATATACATAATCAACAATTGCAACAAACATCAATATCATTGCGAACTTTCATCTCACAAGGGAAGCACATTTGTTGACCCCAACAAGTGGGGACGA
>KN549268.1:153558-165770 GCA_000797555.1 Oesophagostomum dentatum | reverse complement strand
TTCGGGGGCGTGTGTGGTTATATGTGCGCGGTTCGGGATGTCCGGTGCTGGTAGGTTTTCGCTAGTCCTCGCCAAGCAACTTACCAAACGGTGTCGTCAAAGCTGACTGTGTCCGTTCGCTGTGCATTGCTCTGTGTTTGAGGACGTGGACTGTCTGGACAACGCGATCCCGCGCTCGCTGATGGCGTTCGTGCGCACGCTGATCGCCTCGGTCGAGATCGTCGTCGTCATCGTCTGTGCCACGCCGCCGTCGACCGCTGTGCTCGTGCCTTTGTTTGCCATATACTTCATGTTTTTGGTTCGTTACGTCGCATTCACAGTTTGCTTGTTTGCTTCCGCTTCGCTTCCCAACCGACCCCTCACACTTAACCTTCTATGTGTACAACTCAAGGGTAGCCTTCAGCAATTTCGCAGCAGATGTCTTTGCTAGCTATGCTATTAAAGCCGCCGGAAGGACAGAAAGATTTCCTACTGGCCCTATTTTTTTTTCAAGAGTTATTATGTACAGCCAAGTCGCCTGACAAGTGCGCGTGTGCGCGAGCTGTGGGTCAGCATCACGGCACTCGCACAACACACAATTCAGCTGTATCGATCTAGATCACGGCTCATCACAGTTCATCACGGCGCTCGCATCTCTGTGAACTTGTCAGGGTAAATGCGCCGTACCGTTGTCATTGTTAAGCATCAAATTTGTAGTCACAAATTGTTTAAATAGTATAATATCTTGAAGGAATTAGCTGTAAATCACACGCGGCATAGGGCGTTTCGCCACCGCTAGATCCCTTCGCTATCCTTTAATTAGTGAATTACAGTGCCAAGAAAACTCCGCCTTGCGCCAAAACTTTTTTTGCAGGAACATTATTCTCGTTTTATTGTACGCTATTCTACCTAACATTTCTCGAGAATCTTCGTTCGACTGATCAAGCTGCTGACCTTAAGCTGACAAAAAAAAGTGATGGAAAAAGGAATTGGAGCACGTTGGAAACGTCAATTTGCCTCAAGCCCAGAAAAGAAAAATTCCATTCCAGAAACTTCGGACATTATGAAAGAGAACTTGTCGGAGCACTAGTTTTTGTGTAACTTAATGATTTTTGAGGCAGTCTCACATCACGGATCCCTCGCATCAAATAACCTGGGAAGTTTTTTGTCGAAGAACGCTCTACGAACTTTACGAGGTAGCCAGGAAATTTCGATCCTCAAAAAATCATTAAACCCTCTAGCAAATCACACCGATTTAGTCTAGAAACTGAAAATATTGAAATCACTGATGCTCGCTAGACTTCATTGTTGCCCAGCTAAATTTCAATGCAGATGTTGCATACATAAGAGGGGGATTTTAGAGCATAGTGACGTCAGTTCAACGAAAATTGTAAAGTAGGACTCTTCTCAGTTTTTTTCTTACTTTGGCGCACCGCGTATCTGCGCTCAATTTCGTAAAAACTTGCCCGAACCTTGAAAGCTTAGGCGGTTGGGCAGTACCAATAGGCTTCCACTGAACCGCGTTCTTGCATCAGTAACTTTGCATTCAAATGAAGTGTAGTGGATATGTTCCGAGCGCTGACAACTACCTTCTCGAATGTTCACTGAGCGGGGCGAAAATATGCCTGACCCTGCTTTGCTTTTGAAAAATCACTCAAATACGATTCATCTCTCCAAAAGGTGTCTGGTGAAGAAACGAAGGCGATTTCGTGACAGCTTTCTAGGTATGCTTGAAATTGATCTTCTCAGCTATTGTAGTGATTACAGCGCAGAATTTTATCAACATAGCGTTTATATCTATACTAATCGGTTTTTTTGTTGAAGAAATGCGTCACATCATAACGAAGAGACTTTAAAAGCACAATAGAGGAGTAGCCTCGTTTTTTTTTCGATTTCGGCAGAGGACATGACCTCTATGAATAAAAAACTGGCTTTATCCTTGATAATGTATTAGGTTGGTGCAAATGAAATTTTGGCGAACGCTACCTCAAGTTTGACAGGCTATAACTTCGCTCTGTCTAAGCTTCGTAAGCAAACTTACAGACCGCCAGAATCAGCGAATCAAGCTTAACGAAGCGGTAGCTAGAACTTCTGCAACACTTCTAATTTTCGAGATTTCCAATGAAAAACGTCCAAAAAGTCTATTTCAATAACTTCTACTTTGAGGAATCTTACCTATTCGTAGAAGTAACGTTGGCGCGCTCTTTCATAGCATTTGGGAGAGAATGCCTTGGTAAATGCACAAGAATTATTCTACTGGACAGCTTTTCTGTGTAAAATTTTAGATCCTGAAGATTGAAAAGTGCTGAAAAAGAGGCCTGCTCGCACGCGGAAAAAATCGTGAAAATTTTCGGTTTTCTGACCTTCTAATTTTCAAATGAATCCCCAGGCACCCACATTGTGATTCATTTGCAACTATGTTGTCTTCCTTAACTGCTGACAACATCATAACTGGCTAGCTTGTACAATTACTTAATAGTGACTATTGATATGTGCTTGAAACAGGGCACAATTTCAAGTCCTACCTCTTCGCTTATTATGTTTCAAAAACAGGCAAACCAAGAAGTTTGATAGCAGATATCTTGATCAATAAGAAGAAATCATCACTAGTTATTTTCACAGCTTACCATTTAAAATGGTGATTTTAAAATGAAAATATCCGAAAAAAGTCTGAATTTTGGAATATGAAAGAAATACCTATCAACAGAACTGGCAGTACCTTGTAGAAGAAAACAAGAGCTTTCGAACACATACTAAAACGCTCTACAAATCGTCTTGAACGATTTTTTGTAGAATTTTAAATGCAACACTGCAGTTGCGGAAGTTTTATTTGCACCATCCTAGTATATGCTCGGAAAATTTCCACAAAATGGAATCCGTTAAAAACACAGCTTTCAGTTTTGGCGCACAATAAAATTTTCGAATTACCGATGTTTGTAGCATTTTCTCAGTGGAAAAATTGAATTCAAAGCGAAATTCAATCATTCTCTGTTTTCTGTCTCTTGTGCCAAGCAGACGCATTTTGGAAAAGTGAACGGCTTAACCAAATGTGATGAGTGACACGTCTCGCGCATTTCTAGATGTCCACCGGCCTTTCGTGTAAGCACTGGTTATAACGAACTCTGCATGCTTTTGCTGAAGGTTGCTCTCGGGTTACCGTTGTGTTAAGTTAGTTAAAGTTTCACACTTTAGAGATTTTACGTGAGTACATCACGTCAGCTGAAGAGACTCGAATCTGCTTCACGATCCCCGATCTACTCCCACTTCCAGGTACGTCTCCAACCGTGTTTTGTAGCATCTACGAGTGATCCGTTTGCAGGAGTCTATCCAAGGTGCTGCCTCCATCCGAGCCTATAAATTAGTTGACGATTTTGTCAAAGAGTCTGAGCGCAGAGTAGATGAGAATCTCGGGACGTATTATCCTAGCATTGTTGCTAACAGGTAAGGTTTCTGTATTTACTGGTGCACTGTAGAGCCTACTCTGTTCATACTCTTCGATCATAATCTTCGGTGCTTCAGATGGCTAGCAGTACGTCTAGAGTTGGTCGGCAACCTTATTGTCATGTTTGCTGCGCTTTTCGCAGTACTATTCCGTGACTCGCCTGGTCTTTCTGCCGGTCTCGTGGGCCTTTCTGTGTCGTATGCATTAAATGTGAGTTTCCGCCTTGTACTTTGTGAATGTCAGAAATAAGGGATCCACGTAAGTTGAATGTTCGGCAGTTTCTTAACATTTAGCAATAGAAATCCTGCTAAAATTTAGCTTATCCACAGTGTTAGAGGCAGCATCCACGATAAAAACGCCTTCCTAGTTCTCTATGGATTCTGAAAGAAGAGTTCAAAAAACGGACTGAGGTCCAAAATACCGGCTCAGAAGTCATTTTTGGCCGAGATATTCGCGCTGGAAAGTTGGTCCGTGATTCACGGACGAGTTTTCCACTCAATAGCTTATTTCGGTGATGTCACAGTTTAGACGAAGTTTTCGTGTTGCTTAGCATCGTAAGAGGGAAGCAGACAGCAACTAACAACAATGTATGCCTGTAGGCCGTGTTTAGCTTGTTAATACATACGTGTAAGTGCCGTTCTCGCCCACGCTGGCTCCGCTTGCCCACTTTGCCCACGGGGGCAATTTTTCAGCGGGATCACGTTTCGCGCATTTTTACTTTAGTTGTAGCTTGTTGGCTATATAGCCCCCCTAAACTGGCAAAGGCTGCATAGTGGTTTTTTTTCGTGGATGCTGCCTTTAAGAAGAAGAAATGAAGAAAAGAAAGAGACAAGGAAAGAAGAAAGAAATGAAAAAACTAAAGTAACTAGTACCAACGCAAATGAAAAGATACAAAGATACAAGATTCATGCCAATTCCTCGTCGCTCTTCTGAAATCCGCTTCTGGAGAGCATCTGTCACGAACGACCCTGTCCTCTTCCTTGACCAGATTGCTACGTTAATCAGCATAATTTGATGGAAAATTGTTAAATAAAATCGTTCACTGAGGTCGCAGTGAGCTGAACTTGTCTCGAGCATACTTATTTGCTTTAGTTTTTAATAAATGCAAAGCAAAGTGTCAAAAAATATTGTATAAACGCAGTTTTTTGGTAAGTCAGGAGGTGGGCAATATCGTTCACAGCAAGCCCCGATCAATCGCGAATTTCTGGAGAATGGTAAATAATTGTCGTGAATCCTCTTGCTTTTACGAAGCATATGATAAGAGCTACACAATCATGTCAAAATCAGGGAAACAATTTTTTCGTGAGTACTGCTCTCAACCTCGAGGTTGTTCGCCGGGCCGCTAGAAACCAGAAAGCACAAGATCTGTAGTTCAAAAACGTTTTTTGTTTAAAAAAATTTTTTATTTCGAATTGGGGCTTAGTAACAATGTGTAATTCCTTGGCCTCGCATAATAATCCATTTTTCAACACCCTTGATCACTCTTTCAAGACTGCAGTATCAGATTACGGGATGAATATTCCAGTGAGCACCTTTTGAAGCATGCCACTAGTGTGGCCCACGGAATGATTACCTTTTTTTTTTCGTAGTAGGTATTTTTCGTTTAAAGAAATTTCCTCCGTTGTTTGCGGTTAGGCGACGAGCTTTGTTCTGTGGTTATAGGACTAAGACGGACAAAAATGTAAATGTCCCCGCAAAAATGTAGAAAGTTGACTAATCTTCCGTGTTGCCAGAAAGGGTTATTTTCTTAGATGTAGAGGCGAGCCATTTTTTGAAGGAGCTGAATTTAGTATTTGTTTTACCCAACGAGGAGACATGAATGACTCTGACCAGTTTTATGATAGCCAGAGTGGTTGCTGAGTAAATGCTAGAGACTCAGATTCCTGGCTCGCGATGGAATCGAGATACAGAGAGAGAAAAATGTTTGTAGTAACTTCCTCACCAATCTTATGTAAATCATTCTCAAATGTTACTAGGACTAATGTAGGTAAAACGCAGTAGTGGAGAGAAAATAGAGGCCGTCGTAAGAATGTGCCCCGGTTCAGCTATTCAGGAATAGCAATTTTCAGCCAATCAGCAGTCGAGTTAGAATTGGCTGCTGAACGTTTAGCGGCTTATCAGAAATTCCTCATTACTGATGCGTACTGTTTCACTTTTACACTTTTATATTACCACTACTGCCTAAAAATTGCTTGAATGAAGAAGTTTTATACTTCTATGCAGGGAAGGGTAAATAGTTGGTGAAACGATGACGAATAGTACTGGTGCCATTCGATAGATGCTGGTGCAGCTAGAAAAATGCTTAAGTGCGAAGGCGTAAGTTTTTGTTTACATGGAGTTATGATGCCGCAAATGTCACTTGATTTTCTATGAAAAGTCCAGGAACGGAGCACTCTTTGTATGGAATTGCAAATTTCGACTCAGATGCTTTTATATGTGAAAATCTACTGATCTAGTCCATCTACAGAGCATACTGGCACAAAATACTCAATTTTTGGTATTTTTCACAGAAAATTAAGTGATATTTGCGACGTCATAACTCCGGGTAAAAAAAAACCTACGCCTTCGCACTTCAGGGCTTTTCTAGTTACGCCAGGATCTACCGAATGGTATTGGTCCCGTTCCTTATCGTTCCACCAACTATTTACCGTTTCCTGCTAAGATAAACTGGAGATATACTAAAGGCGTGAGCAAATTTCGGGTCCTCGATGGATTTCAAAAACGTGGTATTAGTAAACACGTTCCTCACGGGTCCAGCTTCCAGAAACTATGTGGAATACGAAATAGATATTTTGCTCAGCTATTTGAGCGGCCCAAGCTTTAATGCTAGCCCGTATTTACGATTTCCTCTTCAGATAGCCGGGCCGTTGCACTTTATGTGAATCAAGTGCTTGATGGTGCAGTCAAAGGTGATCATTTATTCCAGATAACGCAAACGTTGAACTGGGCTGTTCGAATGACAAGTGAACTCGAAACTAACATAGTAGCAGTCGAGCGTATCAAAGAGTACACGGATACTCCCACAGAAGGAGCGAAATCAAAGCAGAAACCGCCTCGATCGTGGCCGCAGGAAGGAAAGATCCTCCTGAACGACGTTTGTCTTAGGTCTGCACCACTTTACATATTATTGCCGTTTCGTACCGCAGCTGCACCAATTAAAGGTATCGTCCTGGACTCGACCTTGTACTGAAACATGTAACAGCAAGTATAGCTCCAAGGGAAAAAGTTGGTATTGTTGGAAGAACAGGAGCAGGTAGGTAGAGTGTTGCTTCAACCTAAACCTATTATTCTTCGTTCTTTACTCATAGCGTTGTATTACAACAATGCGATAAAATGGGTAATAATTGTATAAAACATGAAGGAAACTTAGAAGTGCGAAAGTCCCCCTTAATTTTTTTAAATTCAAAATAAAAATTAAAAACCAACTACCTATGCTTGCTTACGCAGATGCTTACTTTCAGTCTCTCTCTTGCCCTTAGAATGAGCCTCCCCTCTTTCTTACATAATCTTAGGCGCTGTTTTCAGATATAAAGAACAAAAATCTGTGCAGACCAAATCAGATCACTTTCTGTGTACGTTTTTCTAAAAATATGTTATACTTCTGTTCCTATTTTATATCGGAAAAATCGAACAATAACATAACAGAAAGGTAGATAGGTTCTGAAATTTGCGCATCCACTACACGTCATACTGCGGGGAATTTCTCGGAATAGACATGACAAATTTCCGCATCAACGTAATCACATAAGAGGCACGTGTGCAATATCAACAGCCGCACATTCGCCTCTATACCGCACTTATGCAGCATCGGTTTCGTCCCATACACCATACGAGCAAAACAGTTCCGGACCTAAACCCAGAATCAGTCCATGTGGAGCACTATCATCTCCATTTTTGGAACTTTCGCGGTCTGAGATTAAATCCGGAAATTGCACCGCGTAATCGTTGTGGAAACACTGCATGGCGAGCATGGCATATACGGAAGAGCCCTACCTCCACAGGGGTCGCCGGTGTAACCATCCGGGTTTGAGGTACTTGGGCTTATACGTGATACCAGCGATCACGTCAATACTATTGTTTCAAAGCCATGGGAGATTTTTGCGGATAGGAGCTTCTGGAGGCTTCTACATCTCGGCGAGACAGGGTTACAATTCCGCATAATACCAGTGGATTCTATACCCCGCTATCGGCACTACTTTCGCACACGGACTGCCGGAAGTTTCCGCATGCTTTCTGCCCAGAAATGACCTGTACCCATGTGGTTTGGCAAAGGTGTCTTTTTAGAAGTTCCGCACTATCGACAAGGTTTCAGAGCAGGGGACAGCGCGAGCCTTGTTGGTAAACGACAGGGGCACGGGCTGCAGGTTATTCTTGATTTTTTACGGCGTATGCGACTCTAGGTACCAACTTCTCGACTCATAGTGTAGAACTGAGCTGAAAAGACAAAGATTTCACAAGTTGCTGAGAAAACGCCCTTGAAAGCCTCAGTATAGAAGTAATAGCTGTTCTGTGTCAGTTTGTACGTCTTCTACGCCCAAGGCTGTAGATTTCGGCTTCTTTTTCGTCTTTATCAATTCGTTTTACCTTTGACGTTTTCTGGACCAGAAATATTAGCTTTCCACATTCGTGCTTCCAAACTACTTTCGAAAATTTTTTCTTTTCCGGAATCTCGCTTGCCTCATGAACACCTACGCTATTGTGCTGATTAAACTACATGCAGCAAAGAGACAGTTTATGGTTTGCCGCGCTCACTTGACATCAACGCCGTCGTCAAACCTACTCATGCTTCTGACCCCAATTTAAGAAAAGTTATTATTCAAAAGCAGTCCAGCGAAAAAAATGAGTCTTCTTTTAATAAGATCTGAACAACTCCATGCCTGCAGTCCAAAACCAATGTAGAAACGTGTGTAAACCAATTTTTTATTGAAAAAATACTTTAAAAAATGTCGTCTCAAAGTTTTGTAAATCTGAGAGAATGAACTAGTTGTGTTTCCGCTAAAATCTGTCCGCAAATTACTTTTGTCCCATTCTTTTTTTAGAGACTTTTGTCAACATTTTTCTATTCCGCGTGACTTTCGTCACTCCTTATCGTATCTCTGCTGTTTTTCTTAAATATGAAGAATATTTAGGTTTACAAGCAAAACTGGTCGCCCATCATTAGCAGCTCTGTGTGGAACGCTGCGACCTTGAAACATACGAAGCACATTCAATGTTTATTCATTTGTTCTTTTCAATTTATGACTGCTCAGCATACTTCAGTATTGTTTTAATCTGTTTTGACTCCTCGTACTTCCTACCTGCTCTGAAAAACCTAGATCAAAAACATCGCGAGTTAAAATGATTAAAAGAAGATCAAGGAGTAGTCATAGGAAGCAGTCGTAAATTTGAAAAAAAAAACAAACGAATTAACGTATAACATATATAAGATATCTTAAAAACTACCCCGTTTTGGTTGTAGCATTGCTTGCTCACGTCACCACTGTTCTGTGCAAGAGTAGATTATGCTAGTTAATCACCAGGTTCTTTCTGTAGATCGGAATATTAAAAAGAGATAAGTTACACGGATGAAAGGAGACATTAGAAGTTTTCTTAAGGGATAAAGATGAGCTGCGGATAATAGACCAGGTTTTTTTGTAGTTCGAACACTCATGTGATTTATAAAGCAACAACTTGACATCTCTTTGGTAAGTTCGATATTCGCGCGTTCTCGATCTGGGTTTGGACTACTCTTAGGGAGGATCCTGGATCCCATCAAAACCTTGAAACTCCGGAACCACACCTCAGAATTCACGTAAAACTCACTGAGAAAATTTTAATAAGAAAGTTTAGCCTAGTTTTGGCTGCCATAACCTGCTTCTAAGTTACGACAATCGTTTGCTTGCCTCGAATCGCATTCTGGATGACCATTGCTCCGAACAGATCAGTCCACCTTGACGGAGTTCTCGCTCTGTCTCTGACCCACCGAGGGCGCAAACGGTGCTGCTTCCGGCAAGGAGACTACTGCGAAGTTTTACTTACATGGGCCTGATATTCCATCTCGATGAACTGTCATGACTACTTCACCTTCAGGTCTGAAAAGGCCATAGTAGTTTATGCAGTGACCCCAAAAACCTGCGCTTTCCATGGTAGAAGGGACTAATTTCGTAACTGGCTTTTTTCTCTCCTCTATAAGCAACTATTTACGGTGTTTCTAGAGGAGGAAATAAGATAGAACCAGAGGGCTAGAGGGAGAGAGAGGCAGAAGGTGAAAGCAACAGAGGAGATTCCTTCTCCTTCAAGACATATTTGAGATATATAACATTCGATCTGATAGTGAGAAATTACGCAACTGCCTAAGTTTTATTCAACAACCGCACACATGATGTGTTCATTATTGTTGTGTTTTCTGAAAGGAATACTTCCAGGGAAGAGCTCGCTAACGCTGGCCCTGTTTCGTACGGTCGAAATTGACAGCGGATTTATTGAGATCGATGATCAAAACATTTCCACGCTTGATTTAGAGGTATCCAGTTTTTTTTTTCTTTTCTTTTGTGTCACTCTATTCCACGCTACACCAGTACACAGCGTTTTATGGAGGAAACGTCCTCGAAATACACCCTTCGTCTAGTATTTTTTAAAATTTTCAAGTTCTCTACTTTTACTGCTATGAATTCTTACGGTTTGGAAAATAGGGTGCACTGAGGGTTTGACTGTATGAGAGAGCAAAACGATTTGGGTTTAGCTATTGACATGAAAATGCATGCATTCCCTTTTCCAAGACTTGAGAAGCAATAGAAGTAAGAAATGTTTTTAGAAGCAAGTTTTTAATAACTCAGGTAGAGATATTCTATTACGCCGTTATGAATCGGAAATGTGATGCCCATCCTTTGGAGGTGTAGAAGAAGTGAAGTAAAAGTGCTTCGCTCAGATACATAGAAATTCTGTTACTTCTGACTAGACCTCATAGTGGTCGGAGGCTAAACATGAAGCAAAACGTCGTTTTATAGCACCTTGGGTTCAACACAAGAATTTTATTACCTTTATTATGGTTTCATTGCCAGTGGAACTCGGCCAGTCAGCTCAGATGAGCAAATGAAATAGTAAACAAATCTAGGCTTCAGTTCCACAAAAAAAAGAGTGAGGATAGCTTTGTGAAGTGAACTGCTGCATTTAGGAACTGAGATCTCGTCTTACTATCGTTCCTCAGGACCCCGTGCTATTCTCGGGCACACTTCGGTTCAATCTCGACCCATTCAGCGTCTACAGTAACTTCTTTCTTTATTGCACATAGCGATCTCGAGCTTGACTAATGACTCACATTACAGCTGATGAGGAAATATGGAACGCTCTGAGAAATGCACATCTTGAACCGTTCGTTGCATCGCTTGCTGACAAACTCTCACATAGCATTTCCGAAGGTGGCGAGAATTTAAGGTAGTGTTCGTTGTGCCTCTTTTTGTCTTTTTTTTACACCGGAGAATTTTGAACAGCAGCGAACATTCGGTTTACTCTTGAATGCAGTGCACCATATGGCAAAACAGATGATTTAGGTATGGACTACCAATAAGGCTACATCGCTTTAGGTTAATTGCAGAATTTCTGCGCATTTATTTGAGTTACCATATGACTATTCCGAAGGAGGTCTAGCGCGTTTGGGAAGGCAGTTACAATTCCTGAACTGTCGCTTGGAAAAACGACGCGATGTGGGCAATGTCGCGTTTTTTGCGTCGCATCCTTATAACTCACTTCACTTTCATGGAAAAATCGTGAAAATTATATGGCTATGATCAGCGGAATCCAACCTATTCGATAGGGAATTTTACTAACATATTTGCTCAAAAAATTGGATAATTTTTATAGCGAAGGTGATAAAATCTCTGGAAGGCACACTGTAGCGAGCCATTTAGGGCTCAGTTAATGAGGTGTGATATCACCTCCGGCGTATTTGGGAGACTTGAGATAATTACGGCCGCAAAATTAGGATCAGTTATTTGCTCTGACGTGTCAACAAAGAGCACAACTAGATAGGCCATCGTCTGCTGATCACAAAGATATAGAAATTATTCATTTTCTCCTTCTTCTGAACGAGATATTCCAAGGCGACGCAAAAAACGCGACATCGCCGACATCGCGTCGTTTTTCCTAACGACAGTGCGGGTATTGTAGAAGGAACTTCTTTAAGCGAGTTAAACAAACCTTTGTTCTTCTCATCTAAGATACCACCTATTACGTGTTTGATCTCTCATGCACGCGGTGGCAAACATGTGCAAACAGGACGCTCACTCCATCTCAGCTTTTTCCGTCACCTCACTGAAAGTCTCTTCAGAGAGAACAAATCTTGATTAAGGCGCCCTTCAAATAGTGAAGAACGACGCCCGTTTGGCATCCGTTTCATAGCATCGTCCGAAACAATCTAGTTGCCTTTATCATCGGTTTGAAGAAGTTCGAGAAGATAAGGAAGTTCTGCTCCATTTCGTACCTTCTCGTTGTCACGACAGTATTTGCTCGCTCACACCGTAGGACGTTGTTGCTATACGAAACTGGTTTTGCGACATCGAGAGAGCATAAATGTTAGAGTGACCAGCCAACTAACTGCATTTTTGGGAGTACTCTCAAATGATCGTCCAAGAACAAAGAGGGTAACACTGCCAGGTATTTTAGTAAGCATTGCTACCAATTTACTCGTGCAGACGCAGGTCGCTAGCGGTTCAAAGCAGCCTCCAGTAAAGCGACCTCTTATGTTCTCATCCAAGGCAAGATGTCTTCGAATTTTTACGATTTCCTGACAGCTAACAATAATTACAATGGGGTG
>KN549268.1:123613-139984 GCA_000797555.1 Oesophagostomum dentatum | reverse complement strand
TTAGATGGTATGCACAGTGGAAGGGCCGCTCAGAATAAGAACTTTTATTATGTGCTCGTTTTTAGCTGAGCGGCGTGATGGTTCGGGAAAGCATGACTGACCGTCGAAGAAGCTGTTGGTTTTCGCCGAAGAAAATGCCAATTTCATGAGTATCAAATGCTACGGGACGCTCGCATACCCTGGAAGCAACTACGCCATAACTCTTTACCAAGTCTGTGATTCTATTCTTGGAGCTAGAACCACAATCTCGGGTCTGGACTGGAATTTTCTTAGATATCTCGTCAGAAATCAGTAGCTTTCTAGCACCCCTGGTTTGAATCCTATGGACATTCCGGTTTGTGGTTACGCGGCAGTAGAGCTTAAGAACGAAGGAATCACAAAACTGGAGAAATTTTATTGTGAACTTGATAAGTCTGGAAGTTTATCCGAATGTCGACACCGACTACCTGTGTCTGTGAAACTAAGACTGAAGGAGAGTTATGGCTAAAAAGCTAAGGGTAAACATCATGAAAACCTCCTTTAGTTTCAGTTCCCCTAGAGTCAATCTTTCTACCGACGTAATAAAATTCTTTCAAAGACTGACAATAGCAGAAATGTTTGGTTTTTTCGACTTATCGGCCATACTATGTGACTAGATAGCACTTTGCCTGCTATGCCTGCTCCATTATTCCGAACTTCTCCAAGACTGACCACTACCCTTCCCCTTTTCCTTAAGTATCAGCAGAGACTACAACGAATAGTAAAATTTATTTCTAAAGCTAGGAAATGCAGCAAATTAAAAAACAGAAATCAGGCACTTGGGGTCATATACTGGCTGCAGTCCTTGCTGTTGAGGTTTGTGCGAATGAAGGGGCAACTCTGAAAACTTGCTGATTTTGCGCATAGCTTGCACACTACTTGCCGAGTCGCAGCACTGTGCATTACCTACCGGATCTGGACACGCAAGAGGCAATGCCGCGGTAGTGAGGTCTCCTTTCGTGGTTTTCGCACCAACCGGCTCGAGAATGTTTTTCCACAACCATGTAGAGACGATACCATGTCCAAATTGGGAGAAGTGGAAACAGTCAGGGGCGAAGAAGTTCATGTTTATCTTTCCGTTCTAGAACAAAACTAGATTTAGTGTACTGCAGGTTTTGTTGAGATGGCGATTCTTTACCAGGTATAAGAATCTTTCTTATATAATAGATGCAGAACTGCATTTTTACTGCAAGTTCAGATTCCAATCTTATAGTTTTGAGAAATCTGAGACAAAAGTAGCACAGCCTAAGAAGCTTTGGTATGGTCCATTCATAGGAATAGTGCCTTGCACCGCGCTTTAATACGTTTACATGCCAACTATACAGCGCGAGATTGGAGTTTGAGGAGCTCGGAATGTTCATCGTTTTAGCGACACATTTCTACTCGGTATAGATATTGTCAAATGCGTGTACCTTCATTGGAGGATCGACAATATCTCTGAAGAACGGCTGTACAACCAGCGTGAAGTCATCCTTGTCGAACTTTCCTGAGTTTCCAAGAGCAATCTCGCGATTGGCATAGTCCACGCATGCCTTAAACACAGCTATATTTTTCAGAATAGCGTGAGAAACAGGAACTCATTGGAATTATGCTGAGCACACAGTTTCAGTACATCAAGCTAGAAATTGAGTGGATGATATATTTTAAATTGAATTGTTAAAACAAGCCGTTCGACCAGTTGGGTCTCTGCTTTCGATGCGCTGTCTGCCGTGTCCGAATCGAGAGCATAAGAAGAGGTTATCCATGCAGCATGGAATTGTCATTAAAATAGATCCATACCGCTCTTTGCCTTCTAATAGAAGAAATGGTCGAATAAAGTCCATCAGGTATTTCTGTCGCAGCTAGTAGTTAGAAAATGGTTCTTCTTACAACACCTATTTTTCCAGAAATCCCGGTCTCCATTCCATTTACTCGTTATAGATCAAATCAAATTTGCAGCTGCGCCGGGCCCAGGGCACAACATGTATTGCAAAAAAATCCAGCAGGACTTCGTAGCTTTCGCTGACTGAGCCGGTGAGCTACGTAGTAGTCCGTCCCACAAAGTCGGCCGAAATTTTTTTTAGCACTGCTGACGATTTTCCTATTACAAGGACTTTTTCGAGAGCAGAGGGTGTGTCAAAACCGAACACAGAACAGCGCAAGGTTCAGTTCAGTTTGCGGCCTCAGCTAACGCCCTGTAGTAGCTGTCGCGCTCCAATACAAAAGCAGATTTTCTCCTTTTACGTTTAATATTTCTGTTTACAATTTTTGATGTAGATGCAGTCTTTTCCTTAGTTTATACCACAGGAAAGATAACCTTCGTTTTAGTTTCCCTGTCTTCCTATTAGAAAAAGAAGCATTCTGTTGAATAAATCCCGAAAATCTTCCAACGCGGACCCAGCTGGGAGCACCTTTTTCAAAAATGAAGGCGGAGAAACTAAAACGAAGAACGCTGCTGTGCAGGGCTCGTCTTAAGGTACTATTACGTCTTATACACATTACATCTCCGCTAATTACATTCTCCCTTTAAAAGTTTCTCCATGCTAACCGCGCTTTATTGCAACTAGCGCCGAAACTCATTTGAAATTACATAATTACTATCGCATTTTGAACACACTGGAAGTACTATTGGGCTCGTCGTGTAGTCTTCTTCGTAATCGATCACCTATTCTTGGGGGGACTCTGTAGCTGAAGATGAGTTTTCCAGCTGATGCTGCTCCTTGACCGTGTCTTCGTCAGTCGATGGGTCAAAATGAGTGGTCTCTTATGAGTTGTAAAAGCTTGGTTCTTGTGATGGCACAAAATCATAAACGCTAGATTTTTCCCGATACATTTCCTGGGCAAGAAGGGCATGGCTTCTAACATTCCTGTGATATTAACTGCGACAAAGACAGCACTGAAGGGGCAGACTATCTCTAACAGATCGTGTTTTGTGTTCCAGTTATCGTATTTCAAGTCCTTCAATAGTTACTGTTCTTCCTCGGAAAAGCTATTGTTATGGAAAACTTCATTGTGAGCAAATTTAGTCCCACTACATCGGGTTTGCTTACAGACATCACTCACGGAAAAGAAACGTTTTGCCATAGCTGTGCCCCTCTCATCAAACAATCTATAAATACGAAAGCGTTTTTAATAATTCTCCATTATGTTTTAGAAATCTGCCTTAGATCAGCACTTTCCGCTAACCAAGTTGCCCTCTTTTTCGACGAGGCGCTAGGATTAAGAGTGGTGATTTCGGGAAAAATTATCTTATAGAATGAACTGTTTGCACAGGGGAGTGGCCCTGAAATTTCTCTCGAACTCAGTGGTCTTGCTTATGCAGGTAGCAGAGGAAACATATGAAAATGGCCGAATATTCGCTGTTTTTGGTAGATCCGGAAAGAGGCGAGTTAGCTAGTGGTGCGCGCTGGTTAGAGACAAATTTCTTAGGAAAGACGGAGAATTATGCAAACTTTTTTGCGATCATACTCTCTTTTTCGAGGACTATAATTAGTGAGGTGGGCGGGACCAGACATTCAAGGGGATGCCGAATTTGTTCAAACAGGTTAAAACATGGAAAACTAGCGTAATGTTGATCTGTTCTTCCCGTTTCGACACGGTTTTTCGTTCTTCACTTTGCCTTGGGCTTCCTTTCTGGTCCAAAGCAAGTTTGGCCTCGTCCATCTCACTAGTCACAGTCCGCGGAAAAAGGTATAATTTCTCTGATGAAAGGAACGCATCTAACGTAAAATCTGGAAGACATTTTTTCGATGACTGCTCCCTTTAATCGAAGAGGGATGCAGAGCCCTTTCTAAATAGTGTTTGAAGTGGTTTTCGCGAGATTGAAGGTGTTGAAGATTCGTGCAGAATCGCTTTCTCTTCCTAGCTAAATGTACTGGTCTGACGTTCTAGACACTTAAGTCCATTCCAAATATTGCTTTTCATCTTATATCTTTGCATAATTCTCACACTTAGGTAAATCGTTAAAACATTGAACTTCGAAGAACGTGAGAGTAAAGGGAATTCGCATTTGTTGGAATTCAATGAGGCGCTGCTTATACTCAATTTCAACATATCACCGTCAAATTATAGCGATGCAACAGTTCGACGGCCAACTATCAGCGAAGAGCACTTTTGGATGAAAATGTGTGCTGGATATGACCCTACATTACTGTTCAGATTTATTTCATAGGAACTTACGTTAGCCAAGTAGCTGTTGTTGTAGGATTTGTCACTTTCGCAGCCGCATTCGTCCCTGAAAATTGAGAAATTCTCAGCAGAAAAAAAATCGTCTTTTCCCTTTCATCTCTCATGTTAATTGTTCCAGAATTATTTGAACACTGATATATGCTAGATGCTAATTTACAGTTTTTTTTAATCGTTTAACTACTTTACATGACCCTAGGGTGTCCAGTAATTTGCTGATTCATACAAATTCCTCGGGGTTCCTTCATACTCTTACCCTCGAAGGTGGCGTTAATTTGAACAACATGTATTTTTGTTTGCTCATAACCTACAAATTAAATCATACTACTTATTTCGCGGAGTAAGACCGGTTAGGTAGGCGAGGACGCCGCACATATTTCACACTGACGAAAATTAAGCTGATTCTCGCTGTTTCAACCACTTCGGAGTGCCTGTGCCCGCCGCCCCGCACTACCCCGCCTCACTGGTCTTATTCCGCGAAAAAAGAATATATTTGCAGAGAAGCTTCATTATCGAATTGTTCCATAAGTTCCCGTAATATTTTATCTTTGTATATTTATATTGTCCCATCTTTTCCATTTTTGGCCAAGTTATGTATATGTTTTAAAAACTCTTCTTCAACTGTAAGAGAGTACCTTCGTTTATTCATTTCACTTGGTTTTTGCTTAGTTTTCCAGTTGAAAGATGCAATCTTGAATGACAAAAAATAGCATTTTAAATCAAGCTTCAGCAGTGTTCAAAGCGCATTAGCTTCTTGATACACAGCGCAAATGTCTAGGGTCACTTTCGGAACTTTTGGAGCTTTTTGACCTCGGTTAAATGAGAGTACAGGTTGTATAACAGGTTGTCCAGAATGTTCTTACCTGTCGACAGGATCTTACATTTCTCAGCTCAGAAATCGAAACAAAATCAAGCGAAGAAATGATGACAGAGATTTTATAGAACAGAAAGAGCAGTTCAAACCATACATATGACTTGGCCAGAAATCGCAAAAAGGTGGGGTAGAACAAGTTCACTAGAAAAATCGCGGAAAGGTATGAAACAACCTAATACATCTTCCTTTTTGATATTTCGCATGATCTTCACAACAAGGTTTTATGACACACCAACTACAACGATCTTTAACCCTTTGAGTCCCAAACCGTCCGAGAGCCTGGAGGAAGCAATTTATGGTTTATTTTAATAATCTAGTCCACAAGGATTATAACTGTCGTAGCGGATTTTTCGTTTAGGTCTTTCCATATTTTTCGAATATATTGTAATTTGGGACATAAAATCATGCTGAAGTCGAAAATCGATGGAAGGAAGCATCAAGGGCAATTTAGACGAAATTTTTTGGGAAGTTTGGGACGTGTTTTCGGTTAAGTCCGGCCGGGTTCTTCTTCGCCATCATGATTAGAGTATAAACACCCATAGCCTGACGATGGTTACGAAATTTGGTCCTCGAAAGTCAGCGTAGGAATTGATGTCAAATGTAATTTTGAAGAGCTTTTACCCTAAACTTCGGTAATATCGACGAAGTCAACTAAATTGCAAAGATAGTGTCAAACTGTAGTTCCCATACAACATACATTCAGTGAGTACAGTTTTCCGTATCTTGACATGTATTAAAAATCAAAGAAGAGAAAAAATCAAAATTTTGGGGCCTCATGTTTTCGTCAGTTTGTAATATTTTGAATCTTTGAAGTGTAATTGCTGCAGATTTCTTAGAGTACTATTAATATCGTATATACTGTTCATTAGATCTTTTGTCACAAGAAGGAAAAAAGTACTGTCACATGTAAGTTTTAGTGAGACTCCAGGGATTAACGAGGTGTTATTGAGAAATGTGGGCTCGGGGTTTGAAGCAGCTGTCCACCTTTTGTGGAAGAAAAAGTGAAAATAATCGGTTTAAGCTGAGAATAGTAGTTCAACTGTTTTTGCTGTCGTTTTCAGTAAATGAGTTTCCATGAAAGAGTCGCGCTTCCAAGAAGATCCGGGAATAAATTCTGCTAATTTTGGTGGACATAATTGGGCGGCTCGAGGCAGTCTGAAGCATTACTCTATGGGAGACTTAGTGGAGCGGCCTTTGCAATACAGTTTTTCTAATGATTTTTAAAGTAGGCCGTTACATAAGTTGCACCTGCCTCACCTTGAATTCTTTCCTCTTGATGAACCCGATGAAGCTATGCTATCGTATTCTAGAACAGCTTAGAGCGCATTTTCGGAAAAAAAATACTTCCCTAGGTTTGCCGTACATGCATATCCATCTTTAAACAATAGATAACTACGGAAAGATTTCTAGTAATTCTTTGTCATTCTTTTTTTGGAGGAACCGTAGTTTATTTTGGTTCCTGAGAGAAAAGCGAATGATTTTGGTGGAACGCGCTTATATGATGCTCTTTTCTGAAAGATGATGAACAACTACTAAACACTTATGTATTTATGGATTGTTAGATGAAAGGAATCCAGTCATCGCAAAATTAGGAAAAATTTTATTTCTGTGATTAGAGCCTTCAGCAAATATCGAGTTCTGGGACTTTTAAGGCCACAAGAAAACAAATTTTTACGCGTTTTTGAACATCTTTCGATGTCTATCACCGCTAGCAAAAAGATCATAGTAGAGATCTTTAAAATGATCATTGGTTTTCTCTAGAAAGCAGGAAACTCAAAAAAATATAGGGCATGAAAGGCTGTGTACTACCATACTGGATTCTTTACCCTACAAGTAACATATTTTAATTGGCTATAAGAATGGGGTTTTTTTAGTAAATTAGCAATTTTGAAGGGAAGGTTTTCAAATCATAGAAAAATATTTCGGAATTCTTATAAATGTAAGAAGAAGAAACCTAAAATCTAAGAAACCAGAGCAAAAGCTTCAGTCCAACGAATAACTTCAACCTTTTCGGCTTCGTTTACGCCGACGTTTTTTCCCTTCTCCCAGAAAGCTTAAATGTGAAAAGCCTAATGAATTTCTCTTAAACGTGTGCTCGAAAGCTCCACTAAAGTTTATGCAGTCATGTACAAAACAAGGAAGTACAAAACTGAAATAAAACTGAAATAACTGAAATTAAATGCAGATACAGCGAATTTTTGCACAACTTCAGCAAAAAAAAGTTGACGTCGAGTTCAGTTTGTCTGCTTTGCGAAGTTATATTTTTTCCTGCTGAGTCAAGGTGCACCCAGTGCACCCATTATTTGATCAAAAAGAGTTTTAGGGTGCGCGACTTGTATTACCCCTATAACCTACTTTCTTTGGCGGGCAAGCACGGCTTAGTCACCGTCTCAACTAGATGGACCGCGCTTCATTTCTGCTGAGTACAAGTGGGAAAACAGCACTTTCTGATAAACAGTATGCTCTGCTTTGTATTCTCAAATAGAACATTTCATCAAAGGATCGATGCGGGGAGAGTGGTGGTAGCGGAAGCATAGGTCGCTGTCGCCAATTTGGCCAGGGCCAATAGTGACGCATGTTAGATATACACAGTGGGTCACTTGCGTCACACATGTCCGTCACATTGGGGCCAGGCACGCTTTATGTGTGCTGAGTATCAGATATAACGTACCACTGCGTACCAATGAAATCTCACAGAGGTATGCAGCGTACTGCCTTCGGGATTTCTGCGAAATATCCTGATTTCGCAGAGGTACGCCGCGTCTGATACTCAGCGGGCGTAAAGCATGCCCAGCCCTACTGGGTTCAAGGCAGTGGATTAGGTATGCGGAGTAAGTCATAGGTGCCGCACATGCCTGCCACGGAATTCTACTCATGTCCGTAAATCTGGCGAGTTTTCATACAAGGTTGTTTTATAGTTTTACAGCTTTGTGAAAGCGACGTCAATGAAAAGGGGAGAGCAGTACAGCAAGCAACGTTTTTGCGGAGGCTACCACTCAGCAGTAAATAAATGAAAGGACCAGTACTCCATCAAGCACCGCCTCCATATAGCCTCTTGAATTAGCTATAACCTAACTGTTCTCTGCTTTCACTGATAGCTCACAAAAGAAGTTGCAGCGCCTGCGTATGTATTGCTGAGTTCTTGTGCCTCACATGTTGTTAGGAACGTGCCCTTATTCGGCTTAACGTTTTTTTTGTAATATGTGAGTGGAATACTGCTGATCACATCACAAGATGCGACATAATTCCGGGACTGGTATATGACTCCTTCAAAGAGCCCTCTAAACATCGGAATGTGAGAAAACGTAGCGTAGCTTTGGGTATACGGCACAGCACCACGGATAACCTGGCTAGACTTGGGAAAATCTGGTATCAAATATAGAGTGCAGTAAGAACTGATATGTGCAGCAATATTCATATGCAGTATGTGAGCTTATCAATTCTGCCGCTTTTTCCACTGTTAGGTTGGCAAACACGTGGAAGTTTCTTTCTTCCTAGAAAGTACACCTCTTCTCACTCTTATTCTATGCAACGCAAGGTTTTTAAGCATCGAGTTAATGTAGAAAAACCTCTTTTTGGGGAAATGAAGAATTTCAGGGGTGACGCAGTGGAAGGCAGGCAAAAATTAGAAGTTTTCCTCACTCCCTTGTTTCTTTTTGCTTTGTAAACAAAGGGCTGCCAGCTTATTCGAATTATTAGTATGTGAAATCAGTTTTTTATGCAACCGCAAAATGTACAGTTGACTCGCACTTTCAAGCTGCAAAAGGCGGTTCGGTAAGAAGTTTTGCCACATTTCCTTTATTGCTAAGTTCGCTTTGATTTGCGGTACGTCGTCCATTGCCCTCCGAAGTGGCCTTGTTTTTCTTCATATGCTTAAAAGTAGTAAAGCTCCTGCAAAAAGTTGCATGCAACTATTTATTTATTTATTTATTTATTTATTTATTCATTATTTATTTATTTATTCCTTTATTTATTATTTATTTATTTATTTATTTATTTATTTATTTATTTATTTATTTATTTATTTCAAGATTGCATCTAGATGCGCTCATAGCAATCAATGATCAACTTACAAAAATCTCCGCAAAAAGTAGGCGATTTTGAATTGCGCCTCACCTGCACACGTTTATATTCGTAATTTTACGCTTCTTACAAGGGACGCACATCTCAAGATTGAACTGACATTTCTTTCAGTAAAGACCTCCAAAATCTTAAAATCTGGCTGTTTTTGGTAAAGTTGAGGAAAACGCCAGAAGTTTTCGGAAGACTCAATTCTTATATCTTGATGAAGCCGTCGCATGTGTGTTCGTTCACCTATTTCCGTCTACAATTTCTATTCGTTTTGGCCTTAAACTGCTCTGAGAGTTTCGCTTGCTCCCGCTCATTCTCACTTTATTTGCGCGGGCTTTATTTTTCTTTCGTATTTTTTTTGCCCTTCCTGGTATTTACGACGAGTTTAAAATGAAATTAGCAAAGCCGGGGCTCCTACCCAGCTCTCTTATCAACCCAGCCCTTAAAGGCAGCACCCACTCTAAAAACGCTTCCTGAGTTCTCGACGGATTCTGAAGGACGAACTCAAAAAAGGTTTGGGGTTAAAATTTCTCTGCTCAAAAGTCATTCCTGACCGAGAGAATCGTTCCAGAAGACTCGTACGCGATTTCGCGGGCGAGTTTTCCACTTTGTCGTGCTCTTTCTGCTGGAGCCGCCTACTGCCTCAAGTGCGTGGACATGGAAGGCTTGTGTAAGTCTACTCATACCGACTGGTTGTAGCGCTTTAAGTAGTACGGAAAACAAAGTGACAAGGCAACTCGATTCCGCATCCTTCGTAACTAGTCCACCGAGCACCCGACGTTTCGGCCGTTTTCTCCACAACGAGCAGCCTAAGGGCGCTCTCACTTTGGCTTTTGGCTATTCAGCCACCGAGGTTCATAAACTACGTGAGTCTCGAAATTCGTTTTTAGAGTGGATGCTGCCTTTAATGCTGTTCCATTGTCTATCTCATCTCCATTGCTGTCGTATGCAGAGCACCGTGAGAGTAAACTCAGAACCTCACCAAGTAGTAGCGAATGAATATGCGCCTTATAACTTTCACTCAACAAGTGTCGTCACATCTTTAGGCACAAGAAGCCCCGTTAAGGACGTTTTCTCAATCTCATCTTTACTGAGTGTATTTCATGTGCTCGGTCAGGCCCCTCGAGAGCGCGACAAGAACGCCCATCACACTCTGTTCGTAGTCATTTGCGAGAGACCGATATGGTTCTTTTTTTTGATCCTACGTCTTTTCGCCTTTATTCTTAATTATGATAAGCTTGAAGTGCTAGCGGAAGGTGTTTCCTGTCAAAGCTGAACATTCTTCAAGCTGAGGTAATTTGGAGTTCGAACTGGAAGCGAGCGCATTCCTGACCTTATCTCCTGAGTTGGTACGGCACCGACTCTTTTCTGTTTACTTCTGGGGCGAAAACAATAATAAATAATAATCGAGTAAATGATGTGACTTTTGTTGATTTCACAACTGATTTTCTCATGCCTTTCCTTAGTGGTTATTCAATGTTTTATTTTAACGTTGTTGTTGTAAGTTGTTGTATTGACTTCCAAGGCCTGCCTTATGCAAATGTAAGCTATAAATATTTCATAAGGCGAATTTTGGATATTCCCATTTTCTAGTAGGGTTGGAAGATACAGACTCAGACACGCACATACCGGCCGCATTCATAAAAGTATAGTGTTAAATTCTTTCTTTGCCATAATTACACGCTGGATCAGCCTGCTACCTCTCAACCTTATGTATAGTCCTAATTCTAAAATATTCAGACAGAGATTGTTAAAAACGGACATTATGGACATCCTCAACATCAGCGACATCCCTTGATCGTTCTAGAGACTTGTCTTTTCTCTCCTCCTGTTCTACTATATTTCCACGTTTTTCGTTGTAAAGTTATTGTCACTATTAATGAATCTTCATTCTCCTTTAGGTCTTTCTTAAAAACATAAACTTAAAGTCCCACTAACTGAAAGTCGCACGTACACTAAAAAGTCTTACCCTGACATTTGGCTTCCAGCCCTTCCTCAACCCCTGCTTAAGCTATTCTAGTCCATTGTACTTTATGTTAAGAAGCGGTTAAAATACTAATTACATTTTCTCCTTTTGACCAGTAATAGTAGTTATGCTTAAAATTACACTGAAACTATCACCAGACTATTTCCATATTAACTGCTGATGTTGATGGTTTAGTATGTTGGCGACGAGTATACCCCAATCTCTTGATCTTTTCATCTACGACTGTCACTGCGCTCATTTCTAGGTTTGCAGATATACGGGCATTTATATATCAGAGATGGAACTGGAGTCGTCACGAGCGATTCGGTTGATTATCATCAGCTAAAACCCACAGCAATTACTTTAAAAAACCTTTTTCTACTACATTCTACTATATTATTGTTATATAATATGCTATTAATATTATCCTATTTTTTAAACCGCTTTCCTACAAACGAGCATACCTGAGTTGAGCAGCCGAATATTGTGTGCACTAAAATCCCAGTTTTCAAGAAAAACAAGAATTAAACAGGCGACATGAAGATTCATTCTCTTCACTATTCTCAGCATATCCTATTTCACACACATATTGTGTAGATATGTAAATAAATAAATAAATAAATAAATAAATAAATAAATAAATAAATAACTGTTTCAACCATAAATCAAGCATTTGCCAAAGGACTCATGAGTACTCGCTGTTTTTAGAATATCAGTACGGTTTAAAAAAATCATGATGCTGCTCGCCTTGTGGGTATAAGAAGAGGTTGACGCTTATTCTGTGATCAGTGAACTGTCCCTCGTCCGCAGCTTATCTATCCCATCAGTCCTTAATTAGTATTTAGCGACTGACGCTTCGAGATGCTTCGCTACCATTTGGAACCCTACCGATAGCGAAAGGAACTTCGTGAAATGGCATCTTCTCCTGTATCGCTATTATTTTCTTAGCCTTAGCTGTTCTAGAAGCAAGTTGCGGAGCTCTTAGCAGTGAAACTATTGTTGGCCACCAGGACGTGCTACTCGTTAAAAGGGAAATGGTGAAGAAGAAGCACCTCGGGAAAAGACATATTCTCATTCTTGATACATTTAATGAGTTACGTTAGAAGTCGAGCAGGATGTCCCAAAACTCCGTCGGTTTCGCAACAGGGAAGCGTTGGCGCACAAAAAATAGTTTTGCCTTGTTCATTTGCCGAGACGAAAGTATTCGTCTCGGCGGTATATCTGTCTCAAGTATAACAACCGTCCCCACTGATATTCTCTGCAAATTTGTTTGTTCCTTCCGAGTTTCCGCAAAACAAACGTGAGCGAAATTAGGTAGTTGTTGTTTACTTTCTTTCGAAACTGCTTTAGTACTTGCAGTTGGTTTTTCTAAGTAACAGCATAATGTTTATGAAACTCAGTAGGTAGCCCACTGTCACATAGTTCCGCTATGCATTCTAAATTGTTCGCTAGAACATGTTTTCCAACATCTACAGCTTATCTATATTAGATGGTTTTCTCCTTCCTTTACTCATACCTGTCTCCAGTCGCTCTTTTACACAATCTACTACTTGCTAAACTTCACGTGAACAGTACTTATATTACACGCAGTTCATCTCCTTATCTGCCTCCCGCACTTTACAACGTCGATGATTCGCATGTTCTTCATATGAGCAGCAGCAAAAACCTGCGTAGTTCTACTTCCTGCGGTTCTTTGAGCTTTCGCATCAGTTAGTAAAAGAGAGATGAGAGCAGTAACTAAGTGGTACCCAGGACTCGTCAAAAAGTGGGTGAAATGCGGTAAACAAGACTCACACGTGTAGTTCCGTGCAGAAGAAATGTCCAGAATCGGTCAGTCGAAGAACTTCGAGGTGTAGCATCACTGTTAGAGAAACAATGACGCGAGGTACATGATCATAAATAATCTGTATAGCGTCCGAGATGTGCTGCACGCACTTTTCTGGAGCGTCATTCTGAAAAAAAACCGCTTGGTCCAAGGGTTCAAGACACGGTGACTGCGTCTACTTAGGTAA
The DNA here is from genome assembly GCA_000797555.1 of Oesophagostomum dentatum. NCBI lineage: Eukaryota > Metazoa > Nematoda > Chromadorea > Rhabditida > Strongylidae > Oesophagostomum > Oesophagostomum dentatum. Next base: position 126,879 of record KN549268.1, on the reverse strand, counting down.
CAATCAAGGCGTATAAAAACACACCGGGTTGTGGCAGTATCCGCACATATCGTTGCCACCAATGAAGATATTTAGGAGCTTCCAATCTTGTTTCATGTTGACAGCCTAAAGTTTCGGTAAGATTTATTTCATACTGCTAAATATCTATTTTTGGCCTAGTAGTATTACCGCAGATGTTGAAAGCGTATTCCGATTCCCTAATTATTTTAAACTTCTTTCGGTTGCTCGCATGAGCCATGCTTCTACTAATAGTTCGAAATGTAATTTATGCTGGTTTGGTTAACTAGTTTAACTAATTAGTTATGTCCCGCACAAAAGTCTATCATTCCGATGAGGAGCGTATATTCCGCAAACCACTGCCATCTTTGGGAACTACAGGGGGTTTCGGTGGCTAGAGCGACCAGTTATTAGGTATCATGTCGTTTTCAGGGAGCGCTCTGCTGTGTGCCAGCGATCGCTGCTTTGAGCTGGATGCAGTAATTTACCGGTATTATTTTTTGCCTTCGAATTTCTGCACGTTGAGCATCGCTGACATCTTAGAACACGGTTGAACCAAGTCACGCTTGCGTCACTTTGCCAGCAAAGAGCGATCTGCCTATGCACAGCGCAGTTTTCACAGAAGACGGTCCCGCTCCACTTCTTCGAAAGGCGCTTTTTCTGTGGATAACGGAGGTTCTGCTGGGCCTGCTTCTTCAAACGAACTAGGGGAGTCGACTTTTGGTACTATCGAATTAGCTTCCGGTTTGACGCATTTGTGGGGACCGAATGTCCAACCGTTCCAACCGTTCGTGCCCTCCCTACAAGGGTAGTGAAGCAACGGACCCCCCCCCCGCTTGCTCTCTCCGGTCCTCCTAATCACTTATGAATTGAAAGGACTGTGTCTTATATAGCTTCGCTTATAAGCACTGTCTTGTTCATGCTGTTGCTTATTTTATTTTGTCGTACCGGTAGCTAGCAGCTTCTTCAGTCATTTGCCTCTCAGTTCCGAGAAATCAAAATACTGCGGCTCTCCCATTACTGATAATGGGTGGCTGAAATGAACACCAGGTTACTTTCTTATACATACTTTCTGTCACTATGCAATAGCATTTAGGCTCTTCAGCAAGCACGAATGTGAAGCACTCAAAAGTTAGCATTTTTAAACCAAGCCTATTCTACTTCGGAAAGCATCGAAAACTGTCATGGCTACATCCATCAGATAGAAAACAGCATCCTAAACTTCAAACTATGGTATGTACGACGTCTACAAATGGAATCTTTGGATAGCCAAACATCCATAGTTCGTAAGGCTGACGAAAACTAACGTCCGGTTTGTGCTGTTGCACAAGCTGCAGATACTAGAGGTTGATTGAAGTTGAACTTGATAGGGCTACGCCAAAATTCGCTCAGGACAGTTTCTAGTACAAGATATTGCTACTATCTTGTAAGCATAAGAAGAGCGTACAGAGATGTCCTAATAACATCTGTTTGTAGATAAGAATATCCTTTCTGTAGATAAATTGAATGCAGAAGCGAACCTCATTTAAAGGCAGCACCCATGCTAAAAAAAGGATTTCAAGATTCAGGTTGCTAGCTGCCTATGAATCCTGTATGGATGAGTACCGGACAGCCAAACCATCAGTTAGCTACTCACTGCCGAGAAAACGGCCGAAACGTCGGTGGAACTGATGGACCGATTACGAAGGATGGGACGAGTTGTCTTATCAGTGTATTTACACACTAATGAAGGCGTTGTAACAACTGGGTACGGAAGGAGTTGTACGAGCCTTCCATGTCGTCGCGCTTGAGACGATAGGTGACTCCAATAGAAGGCGTGCAACGAAGTGGAAAACTCGTCCGCGAAGTCGGTGCCGAGTCTTTTAGAGCGATTTTCTCGGTCAGGGATGATTTTTGAGCGAAGAAACTTGAACCTCAACCCTTTCCTGAGTTCATCTTTCAGAATCCATCGAGAATTCAGGATGCGTTCTGAACGTTCTACCTTTAAGGAGAAGCAGACAGTCTGCTAAACGTTCGACGAAGGTGTGTCGCACGTCGCATAATTCCTTAGTGGTGATTTCGGCACAGCCGCATTGGAAATTCTGCTTTCAAAAGTTTTCTAAACTACAAGCGCGGACTTTGAGTCTTTTTTGTCTTCCGAAGGAACGTTTGCCTAGTGAAGTGACGTTTTGTGCATGCAACTGCATACAAATCTAGGACTTGGAATATTTGGGCGAGACAAGCTTTCGCGTGAACCATACTTTCCTCACCCTCGCCCCTTTCCCGAGAACAAGTCCGAAAATTCTTAAAAGTGGCCCACAGGTCATTAAAACCGGAAGTCAGTCAATTTGTGACAATTATTTCTATTATTAACTAGACATCGATTTTTACTTTTAAGCATTTCGAAAATGCTCTTCAGGCTTTTGCAAACAATTTTTTCATGGCTTCAGCACTCACTCTCGCCAACTTTTAGATTGAGGAAGAAGGGGGGGGATGGCAACCTCGAAAAAAATTCTGTGGCAGCCGCTGGTTGTTTGTGGTTTTAATTATCCTGCGGTGTCCACTGAGTTTTCTTAGAAAAAAGATATTTATTACAAATAAAATGGGGGTTACTCATTGGAGTGTCTTCCATCGACGCCGACCGACTTGCTCTCAGCGCACAGATTGCGTATGATATGTATTCCATCATCTATGGCGATAGAATTTAGGATACTTCCGGACTAACAAAGACTGGAGTGTAACTTTGAAGTTTACTGAACTATTAGGTTAGCGCATAAATTCGTGCGGTTTTTGAGCAACGAATATTTCTTCCGAAAGATCAATATGGAGTAACCGATCGCATATTATTTGATAGCTTTCCTCTTCTGCCAGAAACATACTGAGCTTGATTTTGCTTATCGACAAAAATTTTTACTGTTTAAAATTAAAAACTGTCAAATTGAGGAATTCGTATATTTCTACTATTTACTTCTAAACAATCCGGATCATCTACTTCTGATGAACAGATTCGCTCGATAACTTTACTCAACAAGTTATTCCAGATTCTTGGCCGCACATGTGGCGAAAAATTCCATAGTACTGAACCGTATCTTGAGATTTTGAACTGATATGCCCTCATGTGTGAAAGTATGTACATATAAAAGTTTGTTGGGTAGGCTTGCTTTGTCCAGTGCAATGTGGTGGTTAATTATTGACGATTTAGTCAGAATCAGCTATATTCGAGTTCATTTGGATTTCCTGCGGGAAATTCTTTTTTTTTTGGAAAATTTTGGAGTTATAGAGGGCGTTTT
>KN549268.1:76492-90787 GCA_000797555.1 Oesophagostomum dentatum | reverse complement strand
TTCAGTCTGTTTCATTATATTTATTCTTTTCTTTTTAAGCCATGTGCAGCTGTCGTTTGTTCGCGCGTCTATTGCACGGTCCTTCGCTACGCGACGCCTCTATAGCGTGACTGCAGAAACAAAGAAAAAGTGAGCTTTTTGTGTTCTCTGCTGACGTTTTCTTTACTTTTAAGAAAACATCTAGAAAGAGTACGGAAAAAATCCACCTTTTCACTGTTCTCGAGGCCATGCTTCAGAGACGTGCGGCGGCGACGTAGCGAAGGACCCTGTATCAAGCGCGCGAACAACTATTCTCTTCAGGTTGTCTTCTCTTTGCTATAGGCATATGACAAACAAATAAATAATTTTTAAAAAATTAACAAACAGCACATAAATCACAGTCAGTAAAAATATAAATAATGAAGGCGTTATCAGCAGAGGACTCTAGGAAAACCAACACCTTTAACTATGGGGCTGGCTCTCAGATAACTGTATTACTGAAGCTAGCAGTATGTAATCAACTATCGTAGGGTTTGTAGGCAAGGCAAACCAGAAGAATGTTAGCTAAGCGAGTGGCATGAGTACGCGATGGTGACCTGAAATAGTGACCAGCGATTAAAAAACTTGTAACGGGTTGGTAATATGCCCACCAGACAGTTGCAGACACTGAAACGTCAGCGGGAACTTAAATGCGACACAAGCAGATACCGAAGGGATGTTAATCGAAAGTGCATCTGTGCGCCGATATTCTGCATCCACGCTCGCTTTCAGCAAGCTGCGTAATTCACAAATACTGTCAACTCACGGATAAATTTCAAAATATAAACCATATGAAAATTCAGTTTCCCGCCAAAACTCCTCGTCATCATAGAGGATAGAATCGTGAAAAGTGAAACGAACAGCTGGCTGAGCCCGATCCTCGAAAAACAATTCACGGCACTCTTTAGGGTGACACCAACGGATGTTATGTGGACGAGACCATACGTTTACACACAGGTGAGTCTATACTGCATTCATCTAAGTAAGTTATTAGTTCATGTCCATAGGATAGTAATAACAGGGGTGACCCAATAGAGATTGTATTACTTAAAACAAGGAAAATTTTAGTAGTTCTAGAAACTGTTGAATAGAGAAACAGAAGATGAAAATACCTAACTATTGAAGATAAATAATAACTGTTAAAGAGAACTCGCCGAGGTCTCCTCTTAATTTTAGGCATAAGTGCATTTGTGTTCAGCACAAGACTGTCAGTATCCAAAAAGTTCCTTTTCAAAGAGGTGAAACCATTCATACCACCATTCATAATGAACTTCTGACGGGATTTTAGATGAAATAATGAACTGATAAAAATCAAGCGTCAGAAAGCAGATAACCAAGTTTACCTCTTCACCAGGATCTGATGGAGCAGAGCTAGTTGAAGCTGAACTGGAATGATTTGCGCGCTCAAGAAGTGACACACCATCTTCGTGGCGGACATTCAGCATGCCTGAACAAGGACGGCGTTTGCGTCTGCTTTCTAAATCATAACATAAGTAAGGATCGTAACGCCATTTAAAGCTTTGTTTTGCTAGGAGCGCAATCGCTGCGATTAGAACGCAGTAGTGCCCAGCTACCGTAATACCTCCAAGAAGCGGCGGGCGGCGGCAGGCCGGCCTAAAATTCTTCAAGAAGTTCGCTTCCTTGGGTTGGATAGTGGACATCAGCGTATCTTTCCCCTTTTTTTCTAAAATTAATCTGAGTTTTTTTTTCATTTTTAGCGACTATTTTGCTAAACTACATAGGTAGGCGCTGAAGTTTTCATAGTCAGAGTGCATAATTTATTTTATCTTCCTTGTGCTGTTTTGCATTTTTTTTCGAGATTTTTCATGTGATTTGTTTCTTCCCTTGCTTTGAAGTGTGGACACTGATTAAGTGTTCAGTGAACCATTCTACAGGTGAGGGAAAGCAAATGTTCTTTTTTGCTATAAGCTTGTTTTATCGTTTTTTTTTCTCAGTTAAAGAAAGAGAACTTGAAGTTCTTTATTTCTCTCGGCCTCTCGTCCAAGACATCTGGCCGAAGTGAGCTTTTTTTGGTTTTTGTAATTGTTTGATACCACTGAACAATATCTGCCGGGAAGGTATTTAGGAACCCCAGTTATTAGACTACCAGTACGACATATTCTCAAATAAGAGCGATGCAAAGCAAGCGGTGAGAAACCCGGCTTTCTGCAATATTGCTCGCACGGTTGCCCAGCTACCGTAACCAAAAGTTAACTTCTGCGGGTCTGATGGCGCAATCACAGACAGAAAAGGAATTCACATTCCTGATCGGCACTAATTCGGCGGTACTGTCATTTTTCGTGGTAACACTGTTAATCAGTTCGAGCCCCGTGGCTAGACTGGAGCGTGCATCTGCATTTCAATCGGTACAAGAAAGCAAGCACCTACACACTGAAGTGCCCCGCCAAAGTCTTCCGTTTAAGCTTATTTCAGTTACGAAGGTTTTGCAGATGCGAAATTCTCACGGAGGATAATAAATAATAAATTTTAATAATCACACTGTTAACAAATTCAGGGAAGGTGGCGCTAAATGTTGTTGAGACAGATTTTAAATTTAAAAAACAGAGTGAAGCGCAGTAGTGTTAAAACGCTAAGAATTTCTACCCTTAACTGCCTAAAGTGGAGAGTTGTTTACTACAGTTTACTGACTATCTGAACAAGAAAAGCAGCCGTGTACAGAAGCCTTTCAGTCACAGGCTTGCTTTTTATGTAGATACTGCTCCATCTGGTAGTTTTGAAGCAAAATCAAGCTATTATATTTTCTGTTGCAGTAACTCACGCCAACAAGTATTAGCGCTTTCACACATCGGCTTTTTTTCTAATTGGCTTAGCGTGGGGATCATAAGCATACAGCCTCTTATAATTGCCCAATGAACACTTTGCGGTGTTGTAGGTGTGAAAATAAGTACGGAGTACATTGAAGATGTTACCTAGGCGCCAGAGGTCATCCTACATGCGCTGGAACTTCCCCAACAGTATATGCTTTTTTATAAGTCGTTTTCTTATTGTACTCGTGATTCTATTTACTGTAATACTGGGAGGTGTTAAAAGAAAAGCAAAGAAGCGTACTTTTACTTCTGACAAATTTAATACTCGCAGTTATTGAGATATGTGAACATATCTACTCTCATCTGCTTGATGATCCTACCGTAGGCAGAGTTCAATGCTGGTATCACAGTTGAATGGACAAAGGTATAACGAATGTATACCTAATTTCTATGACTCCTGGCGGGCGGAGTTTCTGATTCGCAGCCGGCTGTCTGTAGCAATTGCACCATACGTCGTTACAGACAGCAGGCGGGCAATTAGAAGTCTCCCCTTCGGGGCGGTATGCATATATCTGTTGATCGTGTAAGGTCGCTATGTTTTGCGCAGCGACCCTACACGATCAAGTTCCGGCGACTTACCTGCGCTTCCGGCTACTTACCTACCTACTTACCTGCGATGCAAAAGAGTCCGGGGAGGCTAGCGGCTGCAGTCTTGCCTGACCTTTCAACATCGGACAGAAGCAAAAACGCCGTGGAAAGAAATGAGCAGATCGTAGCCACGGCCGAATGAAATCGAGTCACGTGCAAATTCTATGCAAAAAGATCAATAGTTGTTATTTTTTGTGCACTTTTTGATAGAAATCTTAGTGATTTCGGAGGTTTTCTTCCTTTTTTATACATTTAAGTCGCCTGTACGTTTTAAATAAACATTGTTTGAAGGTTTTCATTTGTCTATTTTTTTTAAATTTAGTGCCTCCGCCTTTTTATCTCCTTTTCGTGCAATTTCTGCGTTATTTCTGTTTTCTCACTTCATCTTCCCTTTTAGGGTGGGTTCCCTTCATGTTTTAATTGGTTACTCTTTTTAAAACATTGCTTGACATTTTTAAAACCGGTTTGGTTTTTTAATTCAGTTTCTTAGACTCCGTGGCCTTTTTTTGCGCAGTTTTTGTACTGTTACTACTTTCTTACAAGCTACAGTTTTCAGGTTAGTTTCTTTTTTCAGATTAGTTTCTTTCATCTTTTTGAGTGCCGGCACGTTTTCGAAGCCTGGTTTAAGTTCCTTGAACGTTGTCTGAAGGTTTTATTTACTAGTTTAGTTGTTTAGTTTAGCCATTTTGCCTCTCTGACCCGCTTCTCGTGCAGTTATTTCACCGTTGTGGTTCTTTTTGGAAAACTACACATTTCAGGTTTGTTTCTTTTGATTAAAAAACTGTTTTCACGTTTTCCAACGTTGTTTACTAACTAATTTGATTGTTGTTTGCTTTTCTAGCATTCTTGTTTCCCTCTACAGCATTTTTCTCCTCTAATTTCTTGCTCGTTTTTGCTTAATTGTTCCGGCTTACGCGGTTTTCCCTTCGCGGTACTAAATTCTCGGGTGCGATGCGGGGCTGCCATTAGTAGTTTTCGCGCGTGACGGACAACTCATCCTCAGCATATTTGAATTTCAGTTGCAGTTTGGATCGGTTGTCCGAGTAGGGACGCGATTGCTCCGCGTGTTTGACGGTGAATAGTCTCGGACCCTAAATTCTCCCTCCATGAAGGGAGAATTTGTTGGAGGATGCGATATCGTTCACAGGCGTAGTCACTTGTTTCGGCGAAATTTTCAATACCGAACGAATGTGAAGAAAAGGAATAAAAACCCAGATTTTAATCCCTCAGGGAAATCCTGTGTACACATGGTTAGGTTGAGGTTACAATATTTTGTTACTTCCAAGAAGTTGTTGACAGATATTTTTGCTCTTATTTTTCTTGTGGTGGAATAAATGCATGGTTTTGCACATGGTAACACAGTTGTTGCGGCTCGGTGGTAGACCGCAGGTTAGAACGATAGGTGTACCTTGGGGTCAAACGAATAACCGACATACACGAATAAAACGATAAGAAGTTTATTTCAAAATAAAAAGTGAACTCGCGATAAGTAACAAGAGAGAAGATGAGTAGGTGACCTTGGAGTATACACGGATACGCCAGAGATTTTAGAGCGTCAGGGCCTTGTGGAAGGCCAGAATGTTTTAGCTCGCAGGCTCGAGGCATAGGCTTGGCTGATGTATTATGAAAGGGTCTAAATAAACTCCAACGATCATACGGGTTCGTAAACGATGTATTAGCTGATTACGCGACAACAATGATCGGCAAAAGAGAAAGACTGTGGGAAAAGGTGGCAAGATAAAGTAGTGGTCGACCGTCCGAAGTGGGCGCTGTAGGGCAAACTGGTACCAGCCTAAGCCTGCTAGCTCATCGAGCGCGGCTGGTCAAGGATACCAGCCACCTTTGACCCCCCTCAGGTCGGCGCCTCGGCTTCTTGTTGGAAGGGAGCGATCGTATACGCGACAACAGTGAACTATAACAAAAACAATTAAGATGTTGACCAATCTATCCATGAGAATCAAGTTATAACTGCAAAAGTTAAGCAAACAGAAAAAATAAGCTAAATGGCTAAGGAAGGTGCGCAGAACTGGAAGAAGAAGGGAGAAACTTGTGGGAACCACTGAGTAGACTTCTTAGTATTTATCTTGAACGAAACACGCAAAAAAACCGTTACGTCTTACTACGCAGCTGTACGTGGAAAACAAAAAGAACTACATAGGTCATGCATCAAGTCGACATCAGCAGCAGTTTCAGAATAAGCCGAAGCGCACTGCTGGCTCCTCAAATGTGCTTGATCAGGAAGGAACCTGAGCATGTTTGTCCAATTATGCATCGCGAGTAAGCGGCTACTAACACGATCTTGGAATGACTTGATCAAGAATGGGGTACACACTGTGAGCTATACAGTGCGCCTCAGAACTATAGACCACCCCTAAGAATAGCAGAAACCCTAGAAATGCGCAGGTTTTCTGGGCATTTGCACCATCGTAATCAGCATTTCAGATAACATCGGTGTTTTTATACACTTTAAAATCTTCCGGTCGTAGAGTGGTTCCTCGAGAATTTAATGGAAATCTATTGTGAAACCCGATACTTCGTTTTTTTTTGGAAATTTTCGTTGTTCTCTTTTGTCACTAAAGGTCAGACAACAGCAAATTTAGATAGGATATGGGTAACCACGCTAGCCTAGGCACGAAGAAGAACACAGATGCATAGCGTTCATTGACCTTCAAGGCAAGAAATTGCATATTTTTAGAAAGCTAGCTTCGGTGGTGTAAATTCTTCGAAAAATCTGCTAGAAAAGCCAATACTCCTGCTAATGATATCTGATATCTTCTGCAGAGTTCGCTTTCTCTCACATGAGCCTGCCTGAGAAGATTTGGAAAGACAGCCCCTTTTCGAAACCTTCTAAAAGGAGCGACCATGAAGCTATTAAGAGTCATATTCCTTCCCTTCTAGAAAAACTCAGCAATAGGTCGAGGTGGACGTCCAAGCCATCATATTGTTTTCTAAACTTCCCCACAACCTGTTTCCCTCATTTCTGGGCATAACTTGTAAATACAGGCCAACGCAGTTGCGAACAATAGTAGTCCACGAAACTGACTGTTTACATGGTTCAATTCCCCGAACAGAAACTTGCTGCATCAGGGGCCTCTGATAGCGGCAACTATAAGGAAAACTCCTTATAGTTGCCGCTATCAGAGGCCCCTGATGCAGTAAGTTTCTGTTCGTTTTTTTTTATCTTTGGAACGTTTTCACCACTTAGGCGGAACTGCCAGCGATATTGGTGTAAAAAATTCGTTGGTGCAGTCATAATCCGCTTGGTGATATCGCAATCGGAAGGCATATCGGGTTCTTAGGTGCGGTGTTTCAATTCAGTAGCTATCGTTCTAAGCTGATTTGCTCAAATACTCTGCTCTCGTTTTTATGTCTCATCTATATAGTGATTCTTTATGAAGAAATATTTTTTAGTGATTCGATCAACATCATAACCTGAAACCTGTTGTTTGTGCAAGGTATAACAAACCTTTTGCAATAGCTCTAATCTCAGATTATCCTCTCAAATCTCTCCTTTTCTAACAATAAACATATATTAATATCACTTTCAATTTATGCCCTTTAAAGCAGTTTTGTTGGGGGTGGTCTCTAGCTTTTACGCGGTAAGTTTTTCACTCAAAAATCGGCAAAAATATAGATACACGATGAAATATTGTGAGATCTTAAATACAGGCGTTATCTGAGATGCCGACTGCGAAGGTGTAAAATACTCTCTAGAAAATCTGTGAATTTGTAAGATTTCAGCGATTTTTGTGGATGGTTTATAGTTCTGACGCGCGTTGTATGCATATCGCCTCAGGAGTCCTACGATTAAACTATCTTTCTTTAGAGAATCATTACTTACAATTATATACATTACACAATTACTATATTTTTTTAAACGTGTAAAGAGATGCAAAGAAATCCGTCATAGTGACATGTAGAAAACTGAAATTCTTGCACCAAATTTTGCTTATACCTAAGGTAAGGACTACGTTTTACTCAGTAATGAGATTCTATGCTATTTTTGAAGTATTAGGTCGTTGCAAAAATCTTTAACACTCAGAACATTTGTCTTTTCCTGACAATATGTTTTTGCTGCTTTTCTTTCTATGTGGTATATTTGCATTGAAGTCTTGCCATTTTATTCCACTTGCTAGATTCTACCCATATTGCTTTGAAGGCGCACAAAAAGGACGACCCTCAGCATACACATAATACACCTTTCACATGTGAAATTTTTTAAAGCTCCAGAGCTTTCACAGCAGAAGGAAAAGCCATGTGACAGGGGAAGACACATTCTGTCCTTTTCAGCTAATTTTCTAGCTTTTCTGGAAATAAGCTTCAGAATTAAAAGTGGCTTAGACGACCACTGATCAGGATTTGAACATTATTTCTATAGCTGCTGGTGATTCCCTATGTTACGTGAATTGCCGTTTTGTACCTCTACCTCACTACTTCTTAAGCCCACCATGGGCCTTCTCCGTAAAACCGAAATACCTTAGAAAATTGAGCTTTAATCCTTTGCTCTACATGAGAGCTCGCCATGGAACATAGGCAAAAATCATTTTCGCTTTTTTCTTGGCACTCCTGATCACTTGTAGTTGGCGATCTACAATACCGTCGGTATCTTTGGGTCAGAAGAGGAAAAAGACGCAAAAGCGCGGCTTTTTCGACTTTTCGTTATAGTTCTTTCATTTGGGAAACTAACCCCCAAGTGCTATATATTTTTGGAATCGTAAGTCGATACTCTACCGAAATAGGGTTACAGTTTAGTGGTGAATACAAATAGGGACACAATAATAATAGGGACACAGTTTAGGTGTCTCTTGTCACTTAGTGAATCAGCCTGCAGATTCTAAGCTGCAGCTGTCCAGAGATCCTTCCCTGTGCTGCACAGTGGCAGAAGACAGATAGTCTTGCTTTGCTAAACTTCAAGTTATGTTGACAGAAATATTTCTCTTCCCCATCGCGGACATCACTGATGCAGTTTTGACGAGAGCGTCGTTCCCAGAATTGATAATGTAGAAAGATGAAATTGGTAGTTTCAACAGATGAGATGCTGTTCCTACAGATTTTCGCGTTCAAACTTCTCCAACTCTCCTGCTTGGCTATTTGTAACAACTCAAAATTGCTTGCAATGAAGACGAAAATTCGTGTCCTCAAAGGAGGCTATCATGACGGTGATGTCAGGCCTGCAGGGGACACTTCCTTAATGTTTTTTTTTTTCAGGTTTTGCCGCTATGACGCAGCTTTGCTTAACTCTTGAGCCCTGAAGGTATTGTTCGCCGCACGATCGTTTCAGTGCTCGGTCACGCACGTTCAATTCACGTGATTGTGCGTTTCAGAAATGAATTTGTCTTCGATCGCTTCAAGACCAACTTTACTGGTCTTGTACAGATCCGCGCACTCACGTGATCTGCATGCGAAACGTAGCTCTAGGCCGGCTGCGGATGATCGAGCGATGAATAAAATAACCACACAGAACAAAATAAGGAAGCAAAACTGCATGCACACGGCAAAACTTAAAAAAAAGAACGTTGTAGGTGTCCTTTGCAGAAGTGATGCCAGCGTACTAGGTTTTTTGAGAACACGAATTTTCGTTTTTATTCAATCAACTTTGGGAGGTTACAAGTAACCAATCAGGAGAGCTAGAGAGATACGAACGAGGAATTCTGTAAGGACGTCTCACCTGTGGAAATAACCAATTTCAACTTCCTAGGTTGTCAATTCTGAGAACAATGCTTGCGCCAAAACTGCGTCTGTGATGTCCGCGATGGGGAAGAGCAATATTTCTGTCCACATGACTTGAAGTTTAGCAAAGCTAGACTGTCTGTCTTCTGCCACCGTGCAGCACAGGGAAAGATCTCTGGACAGCTGAAGCTTAGGATCCGCAGACTGTTTCACTAAGTAACAAGAGACACCCAAACTGTGGAAGTAGCGAAAATTTGGAATATTACATTTCAGCGAAAACCTGGAGAAAACAGCAAGTATAGAACAAATACGGGCTCTTGTGATCATATTCCTTCAATTGCACGACACTCTTCAGAAGAACTTGGCTTTCTAGCTTCTTTCAAACATTTGTGCTCTCAGGGCATTAGAGTGTAGACGCGGAACAGTGGTAACCACCTATTTCGGTAGAGTATCGACTCCCGATTCCAAAAATATATAACACTTAGAGGTTAGTTTCCCAAAGGAAAGAACTATAACAAAAAGACGAAAAAGCCGCGCTTTTGCGCCTTTTTCGTCTTCTGACCCAAAGATACCGACGATATTGTACTTTTCCCTCCACTATGAAAAGATCGTGCCTTAGAAGAAATGGTAGCACGTTAAACCGCCAGAAAGACGGGTGACTGCTCGCCTCCCAAAACCAAGTTCCCAGAAGAAAATTATGCTGCAGAATAATTCTAGAATGTAGAGTATACATCATGTTACAGTATCTTTGGTTTTATGGGGAAGAGAGCTAAAGCTACTTTGATTTGGCTACTATGGCTCAGAAGTACCTCGAGGAATGTCGAAAAGTTTGTTTTCTGTGCAGCACACGAATCATGCATTTCGTTCCGAAGCAGACAAAAAAATCATGGAAACCTGTTTCCAAACCTTTCCCTCCTACGTATAGATTATGCTGCACACTCAGAAACTCAAGTGATTGATCTGCTACCTTTTCTTTCCTGAAACGGGAAAAATCCGCAAGCAAGGGGTCCGAAAAAGTGACATCAAGATTGTTTTCACTTGTAAGTTTTGCAGATGGAAAAAGTGGTCGTTACCTCACTCCAACATAAAGCGGAGACCTCGCGGATAACAGATATGGTTATGAGCACCATTTAAGATTCGAAGTAGTAGAGTAGTGAAGCTTAGAAAAAGCACCTATGAGTGTCCAAGGACTTTTGCAGTGACCTAATATTTTACGTTAAGAAAAGATGTTTTTGTTGAAAAACAATTGTTAGATGTAGAACCATGTCAAAAACTGTTTCGCTTTTCGGAAAACATTTTTAAAAGACGGTTTTCCTACGGGCATAACACTAGCGTACATCTCTGAACTGCTCGTTCACTAAGAAGCCTTCATATTCCGACTCAAATAAGACGTCAGAGTTTGAATGAATTTTTATTGAGATAAGAAGAGCGTAACAGCATGACCAAGTTCTGCACATGCACAAAGTTCCTTCCCAAAGTTCGTGCTTAGTCAAAGCCGGGAAATAACTTCATTAAAAAGTTATTCTAACAGACACAATGAATAATAAAAATTGGCGTTGAAAAAATCGAGTTCCGGAGTAATCAGGAAGCGTAACCGTCTGCTGATCCGGTTGTGTCCGAATTCGTCCACGCCTATTTTTTTGTACACGTACAGAGCTCCTTTTTCAAGCTCCCGCTTAGTAAAAGTGCTGAAAGTAACTTTTTTAAAATTCTAACATATACGATAAATATTAAAAACCAGCGGCTCTATTTGCTTTCGTGTGTGCAAGCTGAATCATTGTGAATCAGCCATGAATGTGAAAATTATTAACATACTCTCTGTTCAAGTATTCTGTGGACACACATCCCCGCGGATACGTTGGGACGCGTTGCAGGCCGTGATTAGAGATATCCGATGGTCGATCGATTGTGGGCTCCGCCTGATTTGTGTGTCCGTAGACTACTTGAGGAGAAATAGCATATCTTTCGAGTTATAACGAAGACGCGAATCAGTGGCTTCGAAGAGTTCTTCTCAAAAATAAGTTTCATTTGAACGATTCTCTCAGCAGAAATTTTTTCCTCTTCTCCGCTGCCGGCAGTTTTCCACCAAATGATGCATCGCTTTTGGTGGAATACCTTCTCTAAATGGCCCATGCAATGCAGCCACGCCTGCAAAAAAAACTATCTCTGAGCAGAAACGCCCACGTTATCAATGCTTTCGCAACTAATCTAACTCTCTTCCAGGAAAAGCGCCTGGACAATGCGCTAAGCGTCTGCGAGAACGTCCCTCAAGCTGAAGTGCGAATAAACGAAAGCACTGTGTGGTACGAATATGGGTGTGTTCAGGAATCAGTAAAACCTTATGCAGTGTTTCCTTGCTTTCTTATCCAAGTCGAAACTGTCAGTCCTCTTATGTATCAGCCAATCACTTCGAATCTTCTCAACCCGTATGTATTGCCTTCAACATGTATTCGTACTCGTACTTGCAGTCATTCTTGTCATTTTCGTACCCTCTCATATCTCCATACTCTCCATACCTTCTGCTGTGGCATTAAGCATCATTTTTTTATCACTGTGCTCTAGGCTCCAGTCATTGGATACCTATATAAAGCGTTGTATACGCTGTTATACTTCACGAAAACAAGGAAAATACGTTTATGATTAAGGCATAAGTAATTAGCGAATCTCCTCAATTTAAATAGGCACAGTCATCACTGCGTGTATGTTTTAACGTAGACAGTACGAGATTCATGAATAAGAGGGTGTTAGATGGATGCAATATACAGACTATTAGATATTAAGAAGGAACAGAAATAGTAGAAATATATCAAGTAATGTACAGTTAGCGTATTACAAGCAGGATCAAGCGTACTGATGCGACTCACTTGCCTCCAAGGCCATAGGTGGAATACCCTCCAAATTTACGCCGGGGACCTTCACTTTTCCAGGGCTCGAGAGGCGGACCTTCACTTTGGACCTCCACCCAACCCGTTCAGTTTTCGGCATATTTCACCACCATTCAGAGAATTTTTTTCTAATTGCGAGGTCCTCCTGAAATAGAGGAAGGTTTCCTCCATCGAACGGTATATTTGATGTTGCAAGGGCTGTTCTGAAAATGCTGGCAGATTGCGTCAAAATTGACCCATTTTTGACCTAATTTTGCGTATGTTTTGGTTATTGGCAAATTCTTCTGTGAAGGAGAGGACTTTCTCCAAATGCGAGGTCCTCCTGAAATAGAGGAAGGCCTTCGCTATCGAAGTATATATTTGGTTTTGCCAGAGCTGCTCTGCAAGTGCTGGCAAATTGCGTCAAAGTCGAGCGATTTTTAAGCTTTAACTGATAATATCAGACTTCAATGATAACCAATCTCAAATGCGAGGCACTCTCTGGACTCCTCTCATCATGAGGAATCGAATGATATATAACTATGTTCCATCCGCTCAGAGCTGAGATCTCGCAGCCGGGCGTAATCATAACGGGCTTACGCCCGTTTCGTTTAAAGGACGCATAAAAACGGAAATCTGAAAACTGCTTAAGGAATGCAGAAAATGTCATCAAAACTAGCTAGAAAACGGTCCACCAACGCACGCGCGCGTGCGTGGCGCGATTTCCATGAAAAGTGAAAGAAGAAGGGTCCACAGAAACTCGATCAACTTACTGAAAACGGAGTAGAAATGAGAAACATTCTATATTAAATGAAAGAAGAGGGTCCGCACGATCGTTTAGGCTAAGCAGTACTTGAGAACATTCTTAATACCAAGAACATTACGCGCTCAAACATCGCTGTTTTCTGATTTAGAAAAAGTAGGGGTAAGAAAATCAAGAACAAATCTTCCCAGCCGTGAGGTTTCAGGAAACTTTGTATAGCAGAGTAAACTAAACGACTT
Organism: Oesophagostomum dentatum; assembly: GCA_000797555.1. Taxonomy (NCBI): domain Eukaryota; kingdom Metazoa; phylum Nematoda; class Chromadorea; order Rhabditida; family Strongylidae; genus Oesophagostomum; species Oesophagostomum dentatum. Next base: position 77,817 of record KN549268.1, on the reverse strand, counting down.
CTTCCACCTCTGCTTGGAATAGCACGGAGGTCCGACTCCCTTTTCTACAAATTAAGTTGATGCGACCCAAGGTCAGTTTTAATGCGACTCTTGGCTTCGGTCGCATCTCAGTCGCATCAAATTATTTCCCTCAAAAAGGAAGAACTGCAAGATCTATTTTGAGCAGTAAAATAGGGCTAATCCTCCAGTTTCTCGCTGTATACAGTGCTTCCTGAAAGCTTCCAATGCGAAGCAAATAATCACCTTTTTCCAACCACACTTTTGATGAAAATCGAAAATTATCAATGTTTGTCATTATATAGTTCTTCAGAATTTGCTTCTTTTGGCAATTCTTTTAGAAGATTCTGCAGAGGAAATCTTCTTCTTTGAAAAAGTATATGAAATTCATGAGTCTGCTCCCTTTTTCGAGGACATATGCATGTTTTCGTGAACCCTAGTTTTTCCATTTCTCAAGAACTTGTGCGCTCCACGGGCGTTTACGCGCTGCAAGGGCAAATGTTGCGCCAAGCTAAAATTCGGAATTTTCCATGGTGGTACCGCATAACCTCAGTGCGTACGAAAGGTTAGCGCTCCCTTAAGCTTCTTCTTGGTCGCACCGGGTGCTATAGGCGTCTTGTGGAAGTGAAAAGCCATTTTGTTTTTGACTGTTCACAAAGAAAAAACTTCTTTCTATCTGTTCAGATTAAAAAAATTTTGGCTCCAGGTACTTGGTACGGGAGCACTTTACCCAGTAGGGCGAACCAGCTGATTCTAGGCCTTGAAATCGACCTTAAGATTGCTCAGAAAGAGCATGTCTCTTCTCCAGGGGCCAAAGGTTTCACCCAGTGACGCGGGAGTTAGTGGCTTGTTTTAGCCGATGCACCAGACTATAGAGTGGGTGCGAGAGACGTGGGGTTTTTATTCCCCTCTGAACAGACCTTAGGTGGTTCAGTGGCAATTTAACGAACTGTCAAGTTATCAAAAGATTATACAAACTTTATTAAGAAGTAATGTAAAAAAGACAATAGTCCATTCCGATGAGTACAATAATAATCCACCCATCCCAAGAGATGGGCGTGGCCACGAGACAAGAGTAGAGAGGGGAGAGGCCGTGACATGCCCCTCCTAAAAATTGTCGTCCTCGACAATAGTAGAAAACAATATTAAAACAATTACAATGTGGAAAGAATGTGTATCAACAGTGATGGGCCTTGTTTGATCTGCCCTCGAACGCGGCACTAGTATCGCACAATGCTCTGTGATGGCTGGGCTGGCAGCAGTAAACGCATGGGGTCACTTTGCGGCATGCTGTGGAATGCCTTTTTAAACATTTGGGGCACAGTTTT
>KN549267.1:270814-285404 GCA_000797555.1 Oesophagostomum dentatum | reverse complement strand
CGAACCTTTAAGTGCATGAATTTCCAGAAAAAGAGAAAGATGCTCATTAGCTAATATGTTACTCTACATGTATAGTCTTGTCAAGGATGAAGCAAAGAGCGTGAGGTGAAAGAGTGATTCGATAGCCCGCATGTGCGAACACGGTGGACTTGATGATAAGATTTACGCTAAGAGGCTAGTAATCCTGTTCGACGTAACACCTGAAACTTGTCCAGTGCGAGGAAGATGTCAGGAACCCCGCCATTTTTTAAAAGCTTGAACACTGAAAAATAAGCTTTCCACAGTTTCAGCGCGAGGAATTTGTACTGCTGTAATCAGCTGTTCCAGCCTACTCTAGCTCTATCAAAATCTCTGCAACGATTTCCAGATGGGACCGCGGCTTTAAAAAGGTGTTGCAAAATAGCAATAAAAAAGATCGGGTCCACAAATTTTAAAATGATGGGTGGAAGTTGAACTTTGGTGCAAAGGAAGAAGACTAGTTCCAAGATTTTCTACATAAACTATTCGGTAACATGAATCTGCGTGTGTAGTCATTTGTCGGAGGATTCAAACCAGCTCAATACTTGGTAGATCAGCGGATGTGTAAGTTAACAGCAACAGCCAATGCGCCTCGCACCTCTTGTGCTGGCCAAAAGAGGAGTTTTATATTGCAGTGCAGTATTCTAACAAGCCTGACAACTTTGCCTCATTGAGTAAGAAATTACTCGTGCAGTGGACGAAAGTACTATACGTACCGGCAAAGTTCAGTGTGTGAAACAGAAACATAATCAAAGTGATATGTAGGAGGAAGATTGAAGCACTAGCGATCGATGAACATGATGTTAAAAAATATTCACTAGTCTTTGTGTCGTAAGTTAAGGAATTCTGCGCTCCATAGCTCGCCTAGATTGAGGGCTTCGCCAAAGTTATGTGGGATTTACAACGACTGGATGGGCACTAGTAATTTTGAGGACGTTCATTCCCAAGGTTCAGGGATCCGTCTTAAGGAATTTCCTTGTAAGTCAGACGAGGTCGTCGTTTGTCAGTGGAAGAGTCTCCATCAATTGCTTTTTGTGCCGAAAGATCACCAAGTACAGTATGAAGACGGTATCATAGATCTTCTACCTTATACAGCTGCACTCAAAATGATATCAGACTCCTCATCTTCACAGAAGTAAAGTATTATTGCTAACTTAAGTACTTTTTAATGTGTAAAGTAACAAACAGAATGTCAATAACGATGGGACAGTTCATTCCCATTCTGCTTTATAAAAGCGAACTACAAATCTGGTATTCATATAAGCTGCGCTTCAACACCGACATAGATATCATTAGATCATATTTAAAAAATATTGTTAATTGTTGTTCTTGAGATCCTTCAAATGCGAACAGGAACGGCAGCAAATTTCTTCGAAGTCCTTAGCCTTGCAGTAGTGCCGCAATTTCACTTTTGAGTACTTTTTGCAAGTTTTCGGGTTGAGATCAACGCATTCTGAAAAGAAAGAATGAAATCTCAGAAGAATTTGTAAGATCGTGAACTGCTGGCGCTTACCTCGAAGCCTTTTTGGATTGTCAACACAACGCCCAGCAATGCACCACTGAAATAGTAATGTACTGCTATTGATAGTTCTTGACCATGTAGTTATCGAAAACAGCCCAACTATTTACGAGAAGTATTAAAGGAACTATAGAAGGCTTGATGACAACGGGAAGAAGTAACAGTAGGATAGTTAGTAAGGTGCTGCTTTGTTAGATATTCAGAGTCTCCTCCATTGCTGACAGAAGATTTCACCTTCATTTTTCCGCACTCTGTTCCATCAAGTGCTGGAAGGTACGTTCTCGTTTCACAGGGCTCGCTCCTTCTCTTAGTGCGATCCTTGCACCAAATTCGTCCACATACCCCAAGTACTCGAAAATAGTCATTGCTCTGAAAATATTTCAAGTAAAATAAGATATGTCCTTCGAGAACAAGAGTATAACTGACTGGGCAAACTCCAAAGTGTGGGCCGAACGCTATTTGGCACTGTTGCCGTAGACCTATTAACTCTCCAGGAGCGCTCATCTTTTCTTCACCATTGGAAGACTTTTTCGAGAGTTTGTGGGCGCTTCCCACTGGCTTCCAGACGCATTTTGCCGAGGGCAAGCTAAATCCACTTCCACGGAGAGGAAAGTCTCACAACAATACGACATCTTAACTCACCTCAAGGTTTTCTCAATACTTTTGACGCTGCACGGACTCATTACTCGGCTATGAGCGAAGCGCTCGAAATCTTCCGTGCCGGAGACCGTAACAGCCATGAGAAAGTTTGCAACCGAGGGGCACTCCTCTGCTTCTAAGTTACCGTCATGGAAAGCTCCAAGACTAAACAAGCATTAACCGTTCATGCAAATCTAAGAATGCGGCAGAGAAGTAAAAAATTCGACAATGATATATTATCTGGTGCGAGATCGCCCATTAGAGTTAAAGGCGACACACACGGAAAAAATCAGTTTGAGATTTTGCGTCTTTTCTACCCTAGCCACACGATTTGTCCAAAGCCAAAGTTAGAAAGCGCAAAAATATTTAAATTCACCGAGAAAAAGCCGAAAACGTGCTCGCCGTGCTTGTAAAAGTTACGAGGGTGAGCGGACGAGTTATGTCGTCCTACCGTATAGCACTATATTCTCTCGACAACTTGTCCGCTCACACTCGTAACTTGGATAAGCGCAGCAAGCGGTTGTCTGCATTTTCTAAGTGTGCTTCAACTTTTGTGCTTTCTCACTCTGGCTTTGGACAAACTATGTGGCTAAAAAAAACGAAAATCTCAGAATCGATTTTTTCTGTGGCTGCTGCCTTTAAAGGCAGTGTTATTAAAATAGTACAGCTGATCACAATGGAGCACATTGCAGACCTAATGTAGATGTAATAGATGCGCTAAGGGGAGACAAAGCATTGTCAGTGCGGCGGTGTCGCATCCTTGCCGCGCGAAATAGTCTCTTCCCATGCTTGCTGCTAGAGTACGTTTAGGTAAGAAAGCGGTACCGTGCGTTGCTGTATATGTATCGCACGCTAATGGAACTGGTGTTCCCAGTAAAATTTTGCTTATCCGGACAACATCTTTGCAGTAGAAGTAGCATTCTCCATGATACGAAGTAATACGCGCCGGAGCACAAAGCCAAAAACGAACTAGCGCAGTAAGTTGTAAGGCTAATTCATACATCGTTTTTGTTTAGGCTTCCAAGTGTTGCTGCTTTTTTATCAGGAACTTTTTCCTTTACGTTTCCTTCCAAAACTAGCAACTGGGGATACCTATGAGAAACACTAACTGTCTGCGAGGCACTTTACGATGGCACGTTTTGCGGTAGACTGGGGTACTCTATTCTGTTTCGGAGAGCCAGCGCATGTTAAATCGATGCGTTCAGGGTTCTGAACAGAATGCTGAGGACTCCGACATCTTCTCAGCTTTGGAAAAAATGGGGCATTCAAGAATAAGCTATTCTCATTCTCGGCATTCAAGAGGTACAAATATATTCAGCGAATAGAGTGTCTATTCCTGAGTAGAACGTACAACTCAATAAATCAGGTCTTGGATCAGAAAAATGGATATAGTGAAGACTACATCTTGCGCTTCTTAACTATCAGTTCTGAATCCACTGAGTTCTGGTAACAATGCTGAACTGAACCTACCTGTGGCCCAGTTCATGTGCTGCAATCAGAGCAGTTGCCGCAGCTCCGACGTCTTCAACAATGCTAGCTGAGTCGCCCACCTGACATATATTACCAACGTATGCCATTCCCTGAGTTCCAGAATCTCCACGGGGAGAAAGCAAGTCGAATCTAGAAAACAGTTATCCTTTCAGAGCCCACTAAAATAAAAAAGCAGTGAATGGTATGCAAAGTTTGTATAGCTGATTATAGTCCAAATTCTAATTTTTTCACTTATAGTTATCTTATGAAGGGAAGTGATCGTCTTGGAAATTGAAATGGAATGGAAACTTGCTTTGTGATTAGAACCGCGTAGTCATGCTTTGGTAGAATTTTCCTGTGTTTTCGTAGCCAGTTGGTGAATCTTTCCAGGGCATCCACAGCCGATATGCTTAGCGTCAATCTGGAATGCTTTTTGATAACCGTTTGGTAGGATCACCAGTCCGCAAACTTCTGCTATGTTTTACGTTGTAGGAAATCATAACTCACCCACTCTGTGCTATTTGTTTCCTCAAAGCCAATTCCCATTGTTAGATTATCATACGCAGTTAGGTTTTCAGCGTCGGCGTTGTCGTTTTCGTTCATTGCCGTAAACATAGGACAATCATCCTCCCTGCAATCTTGCAAATTATGAAGACGCAGACCAAGACAGAAGGGAGACCGTGCAAATACACTCTCAAAAAAATAGAACGAATCTTAAAATATTTTTTCTGCATTACGACTTAAAGTTGTGAAATCGGATTTGACCCTGAAGAAAAGTGACAAGACAGTTACGGGATGCATTACCACAACTACGACAGCTTCGTTATGCGAACCTTTGAGGAAAAAAACGGGTAGAAGAGCCTGACTTCAAACGTTCTTGAAGGTGCTATAGACCACTTTGAAAGTGTTTTTTTTTCACAGTTTGCTTCACTTTCTTTCTGTCTTCTGCTGTAGGTGTCAAAATATATAATTTGGTAACTAAGTTGTTAAGCCTGAATTAGTAAAATAATTCTATTCCAAACAAGTCAAAAATTCTTTTTTTGGTATTTGAAGAAGTACGTGTCTTCAGTACTCTATAATTTCCCTTATTCCCGCTCTTTCTTCCTGTTACACCTGCGGTCTCAGGAAAGCAGCAACTTCATTTCTGCAAACTGCAAGTCTGGCGCCAATAGCGAAATATTTGTTAGAAAATGGGTCCATAGCTTCCATCAAATTTCGTCTACCAGTAGGGGGTAGGAGGTCCCCGTTGCAAGTGCAAGATTTATTTTAGTAGAGCAAGTACTCATCTGTGAGCTTCTTAGGCAGCTGAATGAAAAGTCGTTTTTGCTCAGAATTGTGCACACCTGACCCCGGCAAATTTTACTGCGCTTTCTATCTATATTGTCTTGACTAGTATTACTCACATAAGCGACTGCTTCATAAGTTGCACAGTTTAAGAAATTTAGAAAAGTAAGTCCTCTGCAAAACTTCAGAATTAACTGCCATACAAATAGTCGGAACTCTTCGCAGGTGTCATAACTGTTTTGCTGTCTTACCCTTTCTACCCAGAAAACACTGTATGGATACATGATTTTAAACGATATTTCCTCAAAGAAGGAAAGGCATGGAAGTTCCCGTACCTTACAGCAACGAAGGAGCCAACCATGCTTAACTGGAGATGCTGTTTTGATATCTCGATGTCGTCATAGATTGTCTTCACCTGCAAAATCGGTATCACTTGGAGGAAACTGGTGTTAGAGGTTCGAAGCAATGGAGTGAGGTATCGCAATCGTTACATTTACGTGCTGAATATCACAGTTGCAGAGCTCTTCAGCCCCATTCCAATTCATCTACTCCGAAACTTTTCATAACATTATTTTTCGCCGAAACTTCGTCTAGGTGAATATTTAGGTGCCTGACTGCAAAAGTCATACTGATTTTGTGCCGTGAGCTCCTCTGCGATATGCTTACGGTAGCAGGTGAACGCCTCAGAGCCGCCTCAGAACTGGTATAGCAGGGAAATTCGGTAAGCCGAGTGCGTACACGATTTACATTTGTGCGGCAGCTCCTTAGTCGAGAATTGGAGTAGATTTACAGTACTCTTCATCCTCATAGCATAACAACAGCCATGCACATGGCTTATCGAAAGTATGTGGAAGGCGAAATTCCGTAAGTACGCAAGTTTTGAAGGGTCTCTAAAAGTATCTCCTGCCGTGCACCTGCTGAAAATAAGTAAACAAAGAAAGAAGTAAATAGGCAAATAAATGAATAGACAGATAAATAAATAAATAAGTAAATAAATAAATAAATAAATAAAATAAGTAAATGATAGAACAAATAGGTAATGTGTGCAAAACAAAATACAAAATTACGCCCAGATGCAGATTTCTATGAATGCTGCATCTATGGTCTATTTTTGACGATTTTTTAAAAAGTTTTTGCCGGCTTAATTAAATGACCCTTTCAAAAAAATTAGAATTTCTTACGAAATTAAAAGCAGAAACAAAGGCATATTTTTTATGAGAGTGAACGACCAACATTTCCTAATTTCTCTTCTACATGACTGCTCATTCACATATGTCTACAGTAAGATATGGGAGAGTTTTCTGAAAAAAAAACGGTAAAGACACATAATCATTACTTATAATAACGAGCTAGAGGTCTAGCAAGTGTCAGATTTAAACGAAACTATTTATAGGTTTTCCTTATCCTTCACGTTGTTTTTGCCCTGTATCAATGACTGAATGCCACTACTCATTCGTGGGATGGTTTAGTTCGCAGTTGAGGGGAGAATGGTGTTGGTGGAAAGCAAGGGAGAGGGGAAGAGAAGAATGGTAGAGGAATGAAATTTGTGTCATGGGTGTCTCATGGGCTGCCACACATAATCAGAAGTCTACATAGTGTAGCAGATGTATACGGGAAGTTGTGTGGCGTCGAACGCCGCCAAGACTGGATTTTGGGGCACTTGAGTTTTTGGAAATCGTAGATTTGTTTGTGGAGGAAACGTACGCATCCAAAGTCTTTGCCATAGGTTTTTCAAATATACTCTCACAAATATCCATCGTCTCCCCACTCTAGCTCAAGTCTGCGCCAAGTTTTGTGGCGCCAATGGCGGTAGCTCCAGAAGGAGGGTAGGTGTGTGCCCAGGAATTTGTGTATTTGGCGTTAAAGAAGGCGTGAGGTGGAAATCGGTTCCATAGATGAGATAAGATCTGTGCCGAATAACTCCAATGCCTCTAGGCAGGAGCATTTTGGTACGTGCTGTTTTGCGGAGTTGAGTGGTCATAGACTGGAGCGATATGGTGGTAGAAACAAGTGTCCTTTACAAGCAACCGCAATGGACAAAACTAGCACCATATGTGGTCCATCGGCTGTAGAAGATGTATTCAACATCTCTCTTCTGCAGTGCATATATACGCCAGATTACATGGCGTTGAGTATTTGCAGAATTTAAAGTTCGAGTCGTCGGCGACTGCAGCGTCTTCAAGCGATCGCTATAGTGGCGACTATTAGATATATTCTATGCAGGGGCTGACGGCATCATCAGGGAGCTTCTTATCGATGAGCAGGGTTTAAAAGTGGTTTTTACATCAGTGTGTAGGATGTCGGGACCGATGCGCAGGAGTTCGGAACCGATGTGGAGGAGGTGGGATCGATGCGAAAAAGGTCGGGCTGATGAGCAGGAGGTCGGAACCAATGTGTGGAGGTACGGAGAGATGTGGAGGAGATCAGGGCCGATGCAAAGGAGGTCACAGAAGGCCAGAACCGATGCCCAGGAGGTGGGGACCGATGTGAAGGAGATCGAGACCAGTGTGAAGTAGGTCGCGACCGGTGTGCAGGAGCTCAGCAGATGTGCAGGGGGTCGGGGTCGATGAGCAGAAGGTCGTTAGCAATGCGCAGGAGGCCGTTAGCATTAGTGGACAAAGGCCCAGTAAACGCCTATTACCGATAATCAATAGATTAATAATTTAGCGACTCAGCTGACGTGGCGTAGTATGCGCGTGCCAGTGAGAAGCAACATAATGCGAGCGAAGCGAGCACTCCAGCAAGTCTGTCCGTCCGGCGAAGCCGGACGGACAGACTTGTAAAGTATAATAGACGAAAATATTTCCTCTTTTGCGCGTTTGACCGCATTCTCAGAAAACTGTCCTATATCAACTGTAGGCGTAGGTGAATAAACAGTCGTGGTAGAGGAATCAAGAGATATTGGTCAGACATAAATACGTAGAGAATAAAGATCTCATAAAGATATGCCTTAGCAGATTTTCTTTTGACAGAAAACACAAATTTTTTGAAAGTGTTATATAATTACGGAACGGGCAAGAAATTTTCATAAATTCGTTAAAAAGATACTACAAAGGCTAGGCGCACAGAAATGGGGTATGAAGATTATTTTGTATGCTGATTATGATAAAAATATCAGCATATGGCTAGGTTACGAAGGAAGAACTTATTGCGCAAAAATGGACGTGCCATTAAATAATGAAACGCATTCTATATGATTTTCGCAATCAACAACATTAACGAGATCCTGCCTCCGTGAAATGAAGTTTAAACCGAGAATAAAATGCCGAAAGTTTTAGGTTACATAGAGTTGTGCCAGAAATTCTTATCTGAGGATGCAAAAAAGAGTTAAAATGCTGCTACTGCGTTTTAAAATACTGCTAAAACCACACCTGCTCAAATACGGCACGTAAGTACTCCGCCGTGTAGATTTGGCCCATATTAGCATCACCTCTGGAAATCTCCACAAAACCTAGAAATACAGTGTAGGGTGCTAATTAAAAGCCAAAAAGTTTCGAAACAAGCCTTGAAATGTCGAGTAATCCGCCATCATTAGTATATCTAAACCTAGTGAGTACTCAGTTTTGTTTCTAAGAGGAGGAAGCGTTTCATTGGTGTACTTTTGAACCTGAAAAAAGATTAGAGATCTAGGATTAGCAGTGCTACAGAGTACTTACCCGAACGTACGACACATTACCCAGTTTTATTTTTCTACGCAGTTCAACTCCGGAAGTGCCTGGAAATATAATAGACTTGGGTGACAGACAGTGGGTAGTACTACCTCTTCACCTGCACCAACCTTCATCGTAAAGAAGTAGTAGCAGTAAAAATGACGTAGTAGGAGCATACATGCCAATTAAGCAAACGTTCGAAGTAAGGGATTTCAGAAATCTAACAGCGAAAAGGGGGATGTCCTTAAATAGATTTTTTGCACATAAATAACTGCCGTTGTGTCTACGCGAATGGCATAGTGTGGAAATAGTGTAAAACGAAAAGATTTCAGAAAATAAATGTGCAGACGTAGCGACTCGCTGCTCAGAATGTGTGCGGTGAGTCATAAAGCTTTACGACATGCAGCCACAGCTTAAAGCAGCCATTAGTCATCGAAACAGTTTCTGTGTCGAAGGTTACGGAAGATAATTGCTTTCTTCTTCCATTTTGCGGATATCTGCACGAACACACCGCCGCTGTTTTTATTTCTGCTGTACATTAAAGCATTACCTTATTTTGTTCCAGATAAGGTAGATTCGGCAAAAAACTCCACGCCTTAACTTGACTTGTTTCTCCCATAGGAAATCATCAGGCGGTTTAGCTAATTTGGTGTAGGTGAACCAAGCACAACAAAACGCCGATTTTTGCTTAACAGCACTTCTATCTCACTGATAGTCTTGTTCAGAAGAAAGCGTGAATTTGTGAACTCCGCCGCTGAGTGGAAGCACTGCGGATTGCACGTGTCTCCAAAACGGTTTCCATAACAGACCATAAGAGCTGTTATGGAGCTGTGAAAATGCGCCTTTGAATACTAAGTAGTAGATGTAGAAATTCGAGTTATAATGACTTTTTAATACAATTTGATAGCCGTCCAATTTTTCTGCCGCAACTTGTATTTTACATAAAGTTGAACTGCAATATCCGTGTTCTATTAAATAGATTCCGTTCGACTTCAACAATGACGAGTAGCACATGCCCCAGAACATGTGCCTACACTTAATGACAAATGCATAATGTTTCAGGTGTTTAATCTGAACAACTGGCAGTTTTCATCGTCTTCTTTTTCTCTTGGCAACTCACTTTTTGCTTGCAAGTACAAACAAATCTCGCCTCTTAAGTTTTTGTCTTAGAGGCTTTTCATACTTCGACGGATCCGTCATCCATTCGACGCAACCTGTTGAAGGATATAGTCATGGCGGATATGCGTTGAGCGACGAAGCGATACTCGATATCGGTATCCGACATCGCGCGAGATATTCATCCGAGCATGCGTACTTCAAAAAAAGCAGTGCACAACGGAATTAATGGAGAGAATAGGCAGTAGTGAAGCCACGGAGTGTAGAAAATAATTTGAGAACTCGTCGATAATCATTCGCAATCGTAAGTTTGGCATGTTAAAACCACCCGATTGTCAGACGGATCCGTCAAAGTATGAAAAGCCCTTTAACCCATGTCTGGGAAAGTGCATTCAGCGTTCGCTAGCAGAGTATATGTTCTAGTCCAGCAAGTTAGGCGTTTGCGGATGTGTGGATTTCAGTGTGCATCAAGCAGCCGTCATATAAATGCTACAGAGTGATAAAGACCGCTGTCCCCACAATTTTTCTGATAAACTAGTCTACCAACTGCCCATATATACTGAGACGTACGCTGCTTTTTTAAAAGTAAATGCAAAACCCCATTAAGCGTGGCTTAAGATGTATGACTCATATCTTGAAGCTTTGTAAAAGCCGATGTTTTTTTGAAACAGGGACCATTTTATCGACAATGTTCTAGTGACAACATCTGCTCCTCGCTTGAAAATTGTCTAGAGTGTCGGACCTAGATAAAAAGATAGAGAAATATTGGTACGTGTAGATCGACTGTTGGTTGATTGAGTATTCACCTCCAAGCATTCGTTTTCGCTTCAGCTTTACCCTTCTTGCTATCGGCTGTGGTTAGGGTTGACTTTATTTACACGCATAAACCATGTGCTCGTCATACGCTGTGAGATGCAAAGGTAAGCTTTGATGCCCCAAAAATTAAACTATTCCATGTACTGCAATTCGAATGGTCAATTTTTCGAATACTTATTTGAGCGCGAACATTTAGTCGTGACTATACTCACAACCAGCCAGATACTTGCTCTCAGCCCTGAAAATGTTTCCAAAGAAAAGAGATGGTAGAACGCCGAAAACCGGCAAAGTCGCCCATCACAATATTTCAGCTGCGAATGGGATCACATATTGTTGTCAACCTTGGCTGAGATGAACGATAAAAGCCAGCCATAAAAGAGCTAGCGCTAATTGTCGTGGGACATTAAGTTAAATGAGCAATAACTCTGAGAATAAGCATCATAGGAGGATAAGGAAATGGGAGAAATGGAGAGAAACGAGCAGGATTGAGCCCGCTGGACAGCCAGATCAGATCAGCTGGTGGCTGGCGATGGCTATCGTCCAAATTAAAGTCCTTCCTCTAGTCGGAGCCGTCCACTTTACACATCTCCACGCCGACACATCTGCAACTCGTAGCTCTTGTGTCTCCTCGTTGAGCTCTATCTCTGAAATCCGTTCCAGGTCAGCTCTAGCACGACTGCCTTTTTCCTATTCCGAGCAGTATATGAATAATTTCACTAGACAGCACGCCCTGTTACGGCTTCTTCGACCATCAGCTAAATGTTCAGTTTTACTTGCAGCTCTTATGCTGCTATTCACGTTTTTAGCTATATTTTCTATGTTCACAAACCTCTGTATAATATCCTCCACATTGTTTAGAACATCGTTCACACTAAAAGGCTTCCCCTTTCTCTCCCTGTAGGCGACAGCATTTGACCTACCTGAAGGCCGAAACAAAATGGGCTTATAATCAGAATTCACCAATAGATGGTTCTTGGAAGCTTTGGACTACTGAAAACTTTTAAGAGCGTGTGGATGAGTTGCTCCGTTGGCAGCAAAGGTGTCGTGTAGCGAACTGCCGCAAAAGCTTCACGGAAAGAAGCTTAGAAAAAGAAGCAGCCCCGCTCCTGCTCACTTTTGATGACATATCTGCTATCGACTTTAATCGTTTTAAGGATGTTCAGATAAAAAGCTGCAGCTCAGAAGACAGGCATGAGCTGCAGTGGTCCTACCTTACATAATACATGCAGTATGCCCAGATGCCCAGTTTCGGCCCTTCCAATATCTGTGATGTGCATGAGCAACAGAAAATTTGTTCCAAAATGGTGGCAGGAAGATACGAAAGCGGAAGCTCCCTGCATTTCATGACCTTCAAGGTGTTGCTTCGGGTTCAGTGGGTATCTAAGATCTCTTCTAGGTCAAGCACAAGAGTACGACCTTTAGCGTAGGTGCTGTCCTGGTCCCATCGGAATTGCTGAACAGTTGTTCAGCGTTAGCAGCAAGAACTACTGAGAGTAGCTCAAACATTAGAAATGCCGCCTTTGATTTGAAGATGCCACAGAGGTCTGATATTTATCGCAAAAGCCTGGCTCGAAGAGCGATCTAAATGCATAAAATGAGCACTTCTTACTGCAGTAATTAAAATGAACTATTGAAATGCTAAGAGACTGGTTAAAAGGTGCAGGGACTATCAACTTACTGGTGTAGCAGTTTGCTGCAGCGGTAGTTCCAGCACAAATGGTAACATCCAGTTGCAAAATTTAAAAAATTCCGTCAGAAATTGAGAGGATGGGGTTCTCGACGAGTACGTGAAAACAGGAGATTATCTTCCGAACCTGTTTCTCATGTTTCATCTACGCTGCTAATAGGGCGTTTGCCGCTATAGGCTCCAAAATTTCTTCACTGTTGTAGAGTTTGGTTGTGTACTTGTTCTTTGCTTTGTACCACTCGTACGTAAATCTTGCCAGAGAGGTTCGGCTGGGACGATGCGCAATCCTGCATGCACGCCTAAATAATTTTTGAAAAACTGATCAGAAACATCAACCGTACTTTTTGCTGAAGTTTTGCCCATACTCAGTTTCAGCATTAAAATGATACCTGACCTTTCAGCTTCACAAGGTCCAGATAAGTGCTGTGACGAACAAAACCGCTGGATTTAGCTCGGTATAGCTCAGACGTGTTTTGTTTTCACATTTGCGCGCCATTCTATAATAGGACGTACGAATGCGAGTATACGCATAGATTGTCGTAGATAGTATTTCTCATAACTTAGCTAACCATAACATACTCCATATTTTCTTTCCCGACGGGGGTTTTAGAAGAAAGTGAAACTTTAGTACATTCTTGCCTTTGAAACCGTTGCCATCTTCGGAGGCCTAACACGCGACGTTCCTGATACCCGCCAATTCCACACTCTACCATAGCGATCAAACTTACAGACACGTGAAAGCTCATAGAGTAGGAATGAGCATGCTGGGATTTCCAGAAAGGGCCATAGAAGAGTCCCCAAGGTCGTTTGCTGTATCAGAAAATATTTTCACGGTGGGTCCTTCACCCAGTCCCCGTTCACATCCTCCTAAATCGTTCCGACGCTTCTCACATTGTCAGTAAACAATATTCATTCCAGGGAGGGCCAAGTGTTCATGGCTCGATGAGCCTAATTAAATATGGACTGCGGTATTATATTCGCGTAATTCGATACGGCTCCTTCACAGACACGTCGGCTTGATCCAGCCGAGATTCGTCTCGCCGCCAGTTTCGTTGCATTCTATGTCGACTCCTCTTTGCTCTTTTGCTTCGCCTTTTCTGCAAGTGATTCTGGGCAGGGCGCTGGATAATACGAGTTTGGACACTTTTTTCCTTCCTTTTGCATCTTTGTCTAGGTAATTGCCTAACCTTTTTCGAGTTTTCACTGATCAGCTCCATAATTTTCTGTAAATGCTCTGAGCTCAGTATCAACCTGCTTACCTCTTCGCTCATCCAGCAGGACCGCCCAGAAATCTAAGCATACCACCGTACCACACATCTGCCTGTAATAATTAGTTAACACTGGGAACTACTGAATCGTCTCGAAGGTCTTGTCTCACTGAACTTTGCATCCTGAGATCTGATTATTTACTCTGGCTAGCGAAGGCTCCAAAATTTAAAAAAATACATAGACGGTAAAAACTAGTAGCCGACTGAATAAACTGATTTAAATTGTCAACCGCCTCGGAGAAATCAAGTTTGAAGAAATTTTTAACTTGATTTCCTTTGGAATTTCTCGATTGCGTGGAATCGAATCTGACGGGCGTATATGACATCTGGTGGAGAATGGTACTTTGACTCTATTACATAGATCTCAAAGGGGTAGGTCATAAATTTCGAAAAAATTGCTAAAATTACGTTAAAAAACCTTTTTGTCGTTATTCAACTCCACCTTCATTGAAACCTTGTTTTGGGACGTTCAGATTCTAGCAGCAAAGGAAAGCCGCTGCAAGCTTTCGTGTTGAGCCGTAGTCTCATCGGCACCCTTCTTCTGCCGTTATCATCCACTATAGAGGAGATATGTGTTACACCAGTTTAGTTGTTCTGCACAAGTTTAATGGATTCTAATGGTAACCAAACCAGGTACCTATTCTGGTGCACCTAAGATGAAGGTGTGGTCTCACATCTTCGTGCGTATGCAGCAAGCAATTTCGGCGTAAACGAACTAGGACTATCAGTAGAATAATTTTTGGCGAGCAAATAAGATTTCCCTAAAGATCTTGCTTTTACAATTATCTTCTGCTGGATATTTGTTTTGAGACATATCCACTTTGTGGTGTTTTACCTGCTTATTGGACAACTCGCCCATATGTTCACATTATATCGATTGACTAGATGTCTCACAAGACGATTTTCCAGCCAGTTTTGAATTTAGGCGATTTCACGCAGGCTTTGGAGATGTATAGGCTAGCTATATAACTCTCGATTCTAAACAAAAAATGGGAGGACGTTTCTAGCGTGGGTGCTGCCTTCAAAGGGCTTTTACTCTGTAAGGCAGGTTCTGGTCAGCAAACATTGAACATATGTATGTAACTAGCAGTGGCGGTCGCAAAATTTTTTTGGGGGTTGGGGG
>KN549266.1:76002-88062 GCA_000797555.1 Oesophagostomum dentatum | reverse complement strand
AGAAGGCGCGGATGCACGATGCTTGATTGATTCCGAGTGACGTAACAGTGCGCCGCGCTCTGCCAAGAATCTCGTCCAAAAGCGGAAAATAGTGGAAAGCCTCCGCCTATTTTGATCCCTTCAACCCCTAAAAAGATAGACTTTTTGGCGATTTTATGCGATTTTACATATATCGCTGTAATCAGGGTCGCCGTGCGGTTCGACTCATGCCAAAATCTCAAAAACGATTTCCAGCTGGGACTGTGCCTTTAAGTACTGGTAGGCAATCTTATAACTCGCATGATGGTAAGAACGGCATCAGATCGCTAGTTATTGGCGTTTGCTCATTCCTACCATTCATCTTAGGATTGCGCACGAATTCAACAAAAAATTTCGGTTGAATTGTCCGAGCATACTTTCGAATGTTCCAAAAATTCCAATATTTGGACCTTCAGAAACGGTTAATTTCGCTTTCAAAAGCCAATTCGAATATTCGAAAAACTCGAAGAACCTCTTCGAATACAACATTATGAAATTTTGCAGTTTCTGTAAACACTGACAGTGTATCTTCAGTTCTGGTCTGGTTCCGAGTTAGCAAAGCAGTTCGTGGACTGCCTCCTGGAGACGAACGCGGCGGAACGGTTGAGTGCTGTCGACGCGGCGCGACACGAGTGGATGACGGGCGAGCGGATAGTGCCGATCACGACTGTCAGAGCAGCGCGACCGTCGTCCGAGTACAACAACATGCAACGGGTACGCGGTTTACTAGCGGTGTTTCCAGTTCACAGCCGAGTTTCGGTGTATTTGCAGACGAAGTCGACACGCTCAATCCGCTCCGTCACTCGATCCGACCACGGGCACCGGGTCGATCCGCGCGAGGTCGACCAACTGGCCAACGACCTGAAACGAGCCGCTCAAAGCACAAAGAACTACGGAGTCTTCTAGATGCCTCTTCGACTATCTCATACCGTTTTACTTAATTGCTCATTGACTCCAGCGGACTGTCCGTCTCCTGCGATGAGGCAGCTCCTCTTCATTACGGGATATTCTTATGAACATTTTCTCTAAGCATTTATCAGGGATCTTGCAATGACATTTAACATTTCTATACATAGGCAGTAGGGTGTCGAATTTCACGACGAGCATTTGTGTACCTGAACCTTCACGGAGCAAACGAGTCGCAGTTTGGGGGTTTACTCGAGTGCCGCTAGGAATTTGTTTTATCCAGTACAGATTGGTCACATACTCAATGCATTCATTTTGTTTACATCTTGTTTTGTACATATTAGGCGATAAGTAGAAATTGAAGTTTTATTGTGGAAGTTTTATTGTGTGCCACAGTGTCTAGTCTGATGTTAAAATAAAATTATACATTTAACACTCACATCTGCGAGGCAGGATATAGGGGCTGGAATTTAGCAGCACGACACTATGCTTAATTGCTTAGATACCTAGATATTAGATGGCCTATCGTTGCAGGCCCCGGCATCTCTTCCATTCGTTTCGGTCTCTCGTTAAAGTCATCCGAGATGTTGGTAGAATTCGTGATTGGATCCATCTGCGAGTTTCCATCCCGTATTCTTGAACCGTACCCAGCCGATTTCACGGCTGGTCCATCTTTTCCACAGCACGTCGTCCATCCCTTTGGAGGTCTTCCTGTAGGGCATTTCAGGTCTCTTGGAAATTCACTCCAGGGTTCTTTTTTCTTTTTGTCCATCTATCATCAGTCCTTCTCATGATATGACCGGCACATCCGTGTTTTGTCTGTGACATATATTCCGTTGGGTCGCCTAGACGGGACATCCTCCTAAGATCAGAATTATCCAGCTTGATTTTAACTGTACCTTAGAATACACTTCTCAAGCACTCTGTGAGCTTTCTCGACGTCGTGGCAGTATCAGCCCACGTCTCAACTACGCAGCAGAGTGATGGGAGAAGGGTTGCTTCGATGGGCACGGAGATCCTGGTTCATCAGGTAGTCTCTGGACTCGCTCAGAGGCATGAAGGCGGCCAAAGTTGCTCTACTCCTTTTAGTCACTTCGTCTTTGAGATCGCTTTCCGTGTTCATCGAGCGCCCGAAGTACACGTAGGAAGTAGTCTCCCCAATGGAAGAACCTTCCAGTTCCATTTCTTCTCATTCGCTGTAAGCATTCTTCATGAACTGTGCATTCTCTTCCGATTTATTCGCAGCCCGAATCTAATCTCTCTCTTGCTTCGTGCAGTTCCTCCAACATCATCTCTTCTTTAGCGGTACTCCTCGGAAGGAGAACGATGTCATCGGCGAAACCGAGATTGGAGAGAAATCATGCATCAGCTCGTATGCATCTTTTATCCTGCCCGAGTGAAGCGACTTCATTATACACCACAACGCAGAAGTGAACAACTTTGACGAAATTACATCGCCCTAAAGTACTATGTTTTCGATTGATGTTTAAATGGGAGAATGGGAAAGCTGCACCGTTGTTGAGCAGATCATGTAGCACTCGGCTAAAATCCTCACATAAGATCCGTCCACTTCCTGCTCGACTAACGCTGCCAGTTTGGCGTTCGTCTCGGTGCTGTGGAATGCCTTTTCGTAGTCGACAAGGACGACAGGCAGGTGGTATTCCTGACAGACCTCGAAGAGCCTTGAAACCATTTGGATGTGGTCAATGCAACTCAAGTTTTTGCAAAATCCAGCTTGCTCTTGGTGGACTCCATCCAGTGTCCTTGATATGCGAGCGAGGATGACTTCGTGAATAGCTTGTCAGTACGCTCAGCAGACATATCGAACAGTAGTTTCGAATATCTTCACGATCGCCGTTCTTATACAGAAGAACGGTATGTGAGTTCTCTCTACTGGTCCGGGATCCTCTTCTACAAGCGTGATGTTATGTGCGCTGCTAGAATTTCGTGGAGGCTATGGTCGCCAGCACGTAGAATATCGGCAGAGATGTGGTCCGGTCTTGGAGCTGTGCCCGCTTTCACGGTGTCGGTGGCAGCGCGTACTTCAGCAGAAAGAATCCATGGTTGCCTTGGACCCACGTGTTGGGTGGCCCTCGCATGAGTGGTCCACACGGGACGTTTCCAGCCGAACATGGACCACTAGCGGTCCATGTTGGGGAAAATGGGCAAGGCCAACGACTGTGCGAAGCAGTGAAAGATATCGCGCTCCTTCTAGTTTCTCGCCATATGCACTCTGAAGTATAAAACTTGTCTCTCTATATTATATAATGTTCACCCGATATCGTAAAATTGATAAGTCTAAAGCAAGTGTTCCCCGGTTCTGATCAGGATCGGAGAAAGCGAAAACACCCGCCGAAGGGCGGAGTCGAGCCTATTATCGCTCTCATGATAGTCTAACCACTTACCACTTCTGCCATCCACTCGCTGACAGCTTCACTTTAGGAAACTGCTGGAACTTGTCGAAAGTGGTATACTGTCCTAAACTAAAACGCTTGAGTCAGTGACTTTTGGGCTTTACTTTTTATGGATGTTCGTTACGGACTCATAGAGCATTCTGATGTTGTTTGCTAGTCATTTTGTCGGCAAATTTCTATAAAGACCAAGTGCAATGCGCCAACTTTCAGCGCTTGTAACTCATCCATGTAGACCATTCGGAATCTGTTTTTTTTGCACTATTACTAAAGATGGCGTGGCGAGTTAGGTAGCATGTGCCGTTTTTGCGGATCGATCCAACGCTTGTTGAACTTCACTAGTGAGTCATTCCACATATACATGCTCAAATTCTGATTAGTAAAAATTGTCGAAATTCGCTCACGTCTTCTCTTTCAACGACATTAAGTTCATTTCCATTTCAAATTTGGAAAACCCGTAAAATTTATTTTAAAATCGAATCGATGAGGCTGGAGCATTTTTATTCTGTTTATGGCACCGGAATGGCCGTAAGCGATAATTTCTGCAAGGTTTTCCATAGACGAACCTTATGCGCGTTCTCTACGCCTTTTTCGGAAATTTTTCGAGATATTCTGCAAATTTCACAATTTTAGGTGGATGAATCTGCACCGAGTTCAGCAACACTTCGATCTGCAGATTAGCGAATACAGAAAAATTCCGCAGTTGCACGATGCCGTAGTTACGACTATGAAAGTGCTCAAAAACAAGCTAATCCATCCAGAACAAGCAGTATACTCTTCTCGCTTCTTTTCAGTCGCTTAAAAACCAAAAGCTTGTGACACGCACGTGGGATTCCCAAGCCGTCTCCCGTCAAGTACTAGCCAAGGCCAACGTTACTTAACCTGCCAGTTCGGATGGGATAGTGTACTTTCAACGTGCGAAGAATAGTTCGTTCGGAAGAACAATCATTTCCATTGTGCGGGAGACCGCATAGGCTCAACGGTCGACCGATTTCTCCTACCGTGTCATCCTACGTTTTCCCGCAGGACTTCTTCACGGTCGACCGCACTATAGAATTAGTCGAACGCACGAGGCCTTACCGTGTAATCGGGCAGCCGTAACTTCCCTCTGTTCTAAAATCGAGGCCGATTCTGAGCCGCGCGCGCAGTCAGATTGACGGTGGAGCGTAGGATAATCACCTTATTTTGCTTCAGATTTGGCTAGAAGTTGAGTCTTTCTGTTTTCTTTCATTGTTATCTATGTTTAGCGCTATATCTTATACTAAAGCTCACCTTCTCGCTCAAATGGAAGCAGAATAAGTTGATGAGCCTCTGCTCCACCGTTAAATTGACCGCGCGCGCGGCCCAGAATCGGCCTCGATTTCAGAACAGAGGGTATGCTCCTGATGGTGGAAAAATTCTGAAAAAAAATCTCTGCATGCGTATCCCGCTTTCTTCTACAAATGGGATTAATTTGTCGAAATTTGAATAGTTTTGATTTTTTCGCCTTTTCGCCTGCCTTACTTAAGTCATACTTTAGACTTCCTTGTGGAGAAAAAAACTTTCTTTATAGTTTTCTTTTGGCCCATCCTGCACCTGCAAAATTTGGTAAATTTTAGAAAGCTTTGGATTTTCCGAATTTTCAGTTAACTTCAATAGTGCCTTAACTCAAGATCTTAGCTTAAATGTAAGGCATAATATGTGTCATTCTGCTAGATTCAGTGTGTTCTCTTTCCTAGGGTACAAATTTTTTCTTTTCGGCCTTTCTCAAAAACTAAAATTTTCAAAAATTTTCATTATACATGCGACCTGTTCTCCTAAATGTTGACAAGACTTCTGGCCAGCGCCCAGTCTCCGCTAGAGCCAATCGTAAATGCCAGGGCCGGTTAAAGTAGCCATGCCGTGACAGCAACACTGCCAACATGTTGGCAACAAGTTCGCGAGGTTGGTGACATTATCGCGAGAATCTCGCGACATCAGGACAAGGGCGGCGCGGATCGATTGCTCTTTGATCACGATGTAAGTATACTATTTTAGTGATCACGGATGTGGACTTGTGGCTTGTGGCTCAACGGTTAGTGCGCTGGGTCTTGTGGGCGGCTACCCGAAATGGCATGCAGGATCGATGCCTTCAAGTGGCAACCTTTTGCAACTTTGTTATCCACCCATAATGCATTTCTTTGCAAACTGTGTAGAACTATAACTCTAAACCAAACTTTTTAAAAGTGAGTTCATTTTACGCTTTTCCACTGAGTGTGAGCGAAGCGATCGCTGCAGCCAAATATAGTCGACGCGGTCCCTCCGTCGAGCTCCCGCCTTTTACTCTGTTACAGGACACAAGACTGTACCAACCGGTTTATTAGGCATCAACAAGAACGGTCTCCCTGGGGGAGACGTGTGGTGCTGCTCCGGCGGTGGTGGCGATGGGCACAGTTCTATCCGAACTGGCCCCTGTCGAGGAATGGCGAGACAAACTGGCAACCACCCCGACCGAAGCTCTTATACCGGTGGTGTTTACATCTTCACAGAAGATGTAAACACCTGATAGACTTACACCACACGCCCCTCCCCAAAAAAATAGATGTTTCCACTACACCTAGTTGTCATAGTTACGCCAATAATCGTTTGGTGGTCTTCTGTTGTGGTTTCTTGTGAATCTGGATCCGTGTGGCCTTCCTCTTCCTGCTTCTTTTATATGCTGCCATTTCGTCGTGCGTGAGATATCGTTGTATCGGATCTGCTTCGCGTCTTGCGGTTTTTCCTTCAATTTTTTCATAGGCTGAAGATTTAGAACTGCTGCGTACTGAGTTATTGTGGCATTCCAGAAGTGCCTGGCAGCGCTTTGCGTGTAGTACTTGGAAGTTACCTCTGTTTTGTCTCCCAAAATTTTGAACGCCACTGTGTCATTGAATTTTGATCTTTTGTGGGAAGAGGGCATCGAAGTCTCGGTGCCAGCGCTGGTTTTTGAATAGCAGTTTCTTCGAATAAATCGCGGAGAACATCCAACGATCTTCTCCAGTCGTGGTTGTCCTGCGGTGATGGTAACGCGAAGAGTTCTGCGCCCATACTAACTGCTTTTAGGAGTAGCGTCCATGCCCCCTTCCAGTTCAGTGTCCCTGCGAAACGTGCAGGATTGAAAATCACAATGACAGAGAAACAGTTATCCAGTCTGGAAGAAGGTCTTCTGGTCCTGTCAGGACCTTGGCAGTTCGAATAGCTACTTCGAAAGCACCTAGAAGATATTCGAAGCCGGCAGGAAGTAGTATTAGGGTTTTGGTGAATGACCGCTTCATCATTATTTCATTCCAGGGGTGCAACACTGCCACTTTTCTGCAGCGTTGTAAATATACGATAGATTGTAAGGATCATTGTTCGTCAGCAGTGGATGCGAGTAGCAGTCTTGCTCTTCCACGGCTGATATCGCAGCGTGGTAGCAGTTTTCCGTTAGAATGAAAGTGCCATTCCCAGGAAAGTTCGTAGCTGTGAAATATTGGAAGCTTGGGTATGACAGTATTTTTCCAACTTTGTCTGGATCTGTGTGAAGACCTTGTTGATCAACCACGTGACCAAGGAATGCGATGCTCGACTCAAGCAGTCGACATTCTTGAGTTATAAGCTTTAGGTTAACTTGTCTAAAGGCTTGTAGTATTTGTTGGAGCACTTCAATGTGCCTCTCTACCGTGCTGGTTGCTCTTAGCACATCATCGATGTGCACAAAAGACGAACTCAAAAATAGGTCAAGGTTTAAATTTCTTGGCTCAGAACTCATTCCCGACCGAGAAATTCACTCCAGAAGAATCGTTGGCGATTTCGTGGACGAGTTTTCCATTTCGTCGTCTCTTTTTTTGGAGTTGCCTACCGCCTCACTTGCGAGGACATGGAAAACTTGCACAACTCTACTCATACCAAATGGTTGCAGCGCTCCAACTAGTGTGGAAAATAAAGTCACCGGACAACTCGTCCCCGCATCCTTCATAACTAGTCCACCAAATACCCGACGTTTGCGCCATTTTCTCCCAAATGGGCAGCTTACCTGTGCTCTCACTTTGGCTTCTGGCTCTTCAGCCACCCAGGTTTCGTAAACTATTTGAATCTCGAAATCCGTTTTTAGAGTGGGTGCTGCCTTTAATTGCTTCCACTAGTTCCTGCAGCATGGTATTGCCCTTTCTATTACGGTATATCATGGCTAGCAGTACCTGAAGTTTCTGCTGCCTGGAAAGAAAATCTGCTTTATGGAGTTCTAGCATATTCCTAGATACGTCTGCTGTTTTTGCATCGTACCACTGTTCTTCCGTCCACTCTCCCTGTTTCTCGCCCTTCTGTATCACCCATGGTTGGTCTTAACGATTAGCAACTGAAATCTGGGCAGTCCCATTGGTGATACAGCAAACTCCTGGGGCGACACATGATCATTTGTGGACACAGCAGATTTCCTGTAATCTCAGATTTGGCTTTGATTTCCAGTAAAGCAGTCCCTTGAGGTGGGATTAGCGTTCTTCGTGTGGCTGCTGCTTCGTTTGTTGCATCGGGCTTTGAACACTCCTCGTTCTTATCTCGATCTCAAATGACGAGAACGCGTTTGTGCCTAGAAGCAACATTTCGCTTGGGTTCCTTCGCACGTAGAAGTGTACGCGGGCTTTACCAGCCCCTGGCATTAACACAGTTGTTGCTATTAACTGTAAGAATGACATCTGTCTTCCAGAAGCATCCTGGAATGTAGGCTTGTCACCTGATCCGGTGACCTCTACCATGCTGTCCAAGTCTGCTCTTTAATTTAGCGTTTTTTTGAGCAGTCTCAAAGGTACAATCGAAATGACCGTTCCGCTGTCAATGAGCGCTTTTGCTTTGACTCCGAAAGCAATAACGTCTTGTACTGGGAGCATGCTGTAACTCTCGCTTGGATCTCCTATAGTACAACACAAGTCGTTAACGCGGGCTGCGAATGATACCTTATTTAAACCTTCTCGATTCTGCACTCGTGTACTGGATCCTTGCTCATCAATCTGGTCAACTTCCTGAGACTGATGCGGGTTCTTCCGATTACGTTTCGGACATGATGACTGATAATGATCAAGCTCATTATAATCATAGCATCTTATCTGCGTGTTTCCATTTTCATTTCTTCTTCTTGGTAATTGGTCGGCTGCAGTGGATGGCTTGCCAGCAAAATTTTTGGTTCGCTGGGATGTCATTGCTAATGAGGTACGAAGGCGCTCTATTCTTAGAGCTGCCTTTCTAACGTTTTCAAATACCGTGCCTTCCGGCATATCTAAGGCCGCTAACATATGGTATGAGTTCTTCCAGTGTTCCAGACACTCGTACAGCTTAACACGCATCTCGAAGTCTCGAGGTTCCTCAGAATACAGTGTGCATGCTAATGCTTCAAGACGGCAGCAAAAGTCGACAACCGTCTCTTGATCTCCTATCTTCAGTTTATCCCACTCTTTTCAAAGCTTCAGGCATTCGAACGGCGTTTACCTGGCCTTCTTCAAAGCGTTAACTACGTCGTCGAATGTGCCATCTCGAATGGATCTCGGAAAACTTTTGAACAGTGCTTTTGCCGTGCCCTCTAAGTGGTTTACCAAGATAGACTTTCTCTCAGGGTCTGTCCAGACAGAAGGAGGGTACCTAATAGTGAGTGAGTGAACAATATCGCTTGTGGAGTTTCTGCCATTGTACCTTTCTACTTTAGAGACAGACTGAGCTTTGAGAACCTCTTTGAACATTTCCATCAGATCTGTACTCTTATTGCAGGGATATGTATAAGTTGAGAGGACTTCCGCATCTGGAAGCTCACTCTGCACTGAGTGGGAAGACACACTTGATGGCCGATGCCACGACCCTTCTGCAGTCCACGTCTGGTGCTTCTGACGCAACGTAGTGCAGGCTCCGTTCTTCTTCCCGATTTTGCTGAAACGCGTCTCTTCCAGCATTTTGTCTCATTGTTGGGAGATGGGTGCGTATTGCATCCCATCCTGACGAAATGCCTGCGAGCTCACGGATCAAAAGATCCGCTCGATTGTGCGATTTGCTCTTGATCGGCGCTGCCATAATAGATTTCATAGCTTCATTGAGAGTAGCGATTTCATCCTGCAAGAAACGAATGTTATTGCTCATCTTTCTCATTTCGCATTTACTTTCTTCTGTTTCTTTCGACATTGCTACTTCTGCGAAGAATCTCATTTCATCGCTAGCATTCGCCTTTGCCGCATTCAGCGCTTCCTCTACGGCAGAGACGATGCCATCTAGTTTGTACTTGACTGTTTGCCGTACTTGTCCATTGATGGCTTCGTTTAGTGCAGTCATCACTGCATCCAATGTGCTGAATGTTCTACTTACATTCAAGCCATCGACTACGGTGGTGCAGTCCATCTTCTGATTGCTGGGCTCATGCTCGGCTTTTTCCATGGCAGCGTCGTCGCTTGGTCCTGACAGCTCTGTGACGAGAGGCGTTGGTTCGGCCTCCAGTCGATGCGGTCCCTCCGTCGGGCTTTTACTCTGTTACAGGACACAAGACTGTAAGAACCGGATTATTAGGCACCAACAAGAACTGTCTCCTTGGGGGAGACGTGTGGTGCTGCTCCGGCGGTGGTGGCGATGGGCACAGTTCTAGCCGAACTGGCCCCTGTCGAGGAATGGCGAGACAAACTGGCAACCACCCCGACCGAAGCTCTTATACCGGTGGTGTTTACATCTTCACAGAAGATGTAAACACCTGATAGATACCGCAATATAATTTATCGCTTGAAGGAAAGTGTTATTATTCCAAAAATATTTCCTTATCGAAAATTTCATATCTTCTATAGCTTGTAAGCTACCTGCTATTCACAAGTTCGTTTCGGCTAGCTTCCCAACTTTGATGGAGCCTATAGTAAGGCTGAAGCAAACACCACTCACAGATATATTAAAACAAAGGGACCGTAGAGCACAGAAGTTATCTTTTTCAGCGGTGCAACGAAAGAATTCAGCGATAAAATTGAGCGGTGGTGAAGAGGACGTTAACAGCACCAAAAGTGAAAACTGTTATAGAAATAAAGCAGGAGCTCTTCCAAAAACGTCACTGCTCAGCAAAAACTGCTTGATATGGTGAGCTGTTTTTCTAGAGGCGCAGCATGGCGAGATGGAGCGGCACAAGCGCATTCGAGCAGTTTATTGAGTGTCAATGATCTCGACGCACATGAACTCCGTCGAGATCGCGCCAGTGTACCTCATGAGTGAGTGTGGTATTCCTCCGCGATTTTGTTGTCTGCGACCTTATGGCGGCCAAGTTGCCAACTAGTTCGCAACAATGTTCATAAACTAAGCTGCCAACTATCTCACGAGATTGTTGCAATTCTGTGCATTAGGTTCATGAACATTTCGTAAGATATATGTACGACAATCTCACGAGATGTTGATAGCTAAAAGCAACTCCCGGAACTTTACTACCGGCCCAAATTTCTATTGCCAGACATGGTACAGGCTACGAAGGTAACCTAATGGTATGGGGCCCTCTCGATATGTCCTGAACTAGGCCCAGAGCACAAGATTTTCTGTCCGATGGGCTCTGCTGTATGTCGAAACTTATTCCGGTGCGTGATGTTACCGCTTGCTCTCTCTACAATATTTAAATCCTGAGTTTTTCAGCTGAATGAGAATTCAGAGCATAATCCCAGTCTTGCTCAAAAGTATGGAATGTTTAGAATTGGTAAGTATTAGAGCATGGACAAGCTAGATCTTCAATTAAACCCGCTAGAAAGCCTATGAAGTGTATAGACCAGGAAAATTAGAGCTATCAGAGTCAAAAAAGCTGATAAAAGATTCGATTTTCTCCCAAAAGAGATGCAAGCGATTTACAAGTAGGGAGCTCAACTTCTTATCCGCTCCATGTCTTGTAGTAGTTACTGGCGCATCCAGTTATCCCGGATGTATAAAAAAAACCTTACAAGCCTCGCCAGTTTCACCAATTTTTTGATGTAATTAAAAATGCTAAACTTTTGTCCTCGCGCAATTTTCAAAAATCTGAAGCTACCCATTTTTTCGTGCAGTTTTCGGCTGTTTTTAAACATTTCTTACATCGTCTTCAATTATTCATGCTATATCTAGCAGAAGAAATATGGGAAGTTTTGAGAAAAGCCGAAAAGAAAAAATTGCTGAACTTTTGTCCGCCACTGTATACAGCAGTGAAATGTGGGTGGTCTGATCGGTCCGGCAGTGGTGCGGGTTCCTAGTGGAATTTGTTGATTTCGAGCATTTTGGGGCTTATGCTTGGCGGAAATAGCTTTTAAGCTTCAGGTATGCTTGCAGGGAGCTGAACAACATTCGAATAGCCTGGGATCAGAGAGGGGAGGGGTCCCGCGTGGAATTTGCAAGTCTTAGATCTTGCTGCATTTTTGACCAGAGAGAGATGATGCTATAATGATGTAACCTGCATTGATAGGCATGCTGTACCGGTTCCATAAAGTCATCGGGTTTTGCTAGGGTGGTTTAACTCTATGTCAGTAGCGACAGGTCGTGTAACAAGCAGAGGATGTAGAATGCTTTTATGGTGCGTCAGTAATACTAGCGCGTTAACCAGCAGCGTTCTATTGGATCCGTCCTATTTTCCTACTCCTCTACGGTGTGGTAATTGACAAGTTAACTGGCCTTCTCGTAACCGTTGTCAACATTAGGCCATTTCTCTTAACGGTTAAAAGGTCAACGACGGTAGGAGTAAAGCAGGGCTTAGCGAGCATCCACCATCGCTGTGGTGCGTTGTTTTACTTGT